>JAVFBY010243097.1:0-10684 GCA_034781015.1 Tonicella lineata | reverse complement strand
AAAAATTCCAGTGCTTAAGATTCTCATGCAGAAGTAACAGATGCTGGGGATTGTTTATAAAGGGACAGTCAGCTAACTTAAATTATCAAGAACATTTAACAACTGGCAATGCTTATGTCATGGAATTCCATTATATCAGATTTATCTGCATGTAAACTAAATGTAAACAAGAATTATTTATAGTTCATTTGCTTTGTACATGTTTGAAGAGCTTTTTGGGGGGGGGGGGGGGGCAATATACAGTGCTCTGTCGTCACTTAAACTTCCCCCCAAATAAGCCTACACATTTTCATACTATTTTCTGTTTAACTTTTGCAAATGCATTAAAATCCCCTACAACAGAATGTGGCCTTAATGAGCATGGCCAAGTGCCATTGTGTCCCTCCAGCTATGAAATGCTGTCAGCCATTTCTAATGTTAAATTACACATAGCTGTCTGGATGTAATCATTGTGTCGTGTAATCTTATACAATATGATGTAATCTTGTGGAATATTATGTAAGATGATGATTATCAGAGAATTCCTCCAGGGCTTGCTTGGCTGTACAATCAATAGAGACTCAACATATAGGAATAGAATTGACGAACTCCCAACCATTGGCTATACTCTAGTCCAAGGAGGTAAAGACAACATGGAAGCCAAGAATGCTCAAGCACAATACACAAAGAAATATCTTTTTTAAATTTACTTATGTTTTGATTTGTACGTTATACTTAAAGTTATGTTTTGATTGATTGATTGATTAATCTTTTTCATCATACGTACAATACACAAATAATCATCTTTCTTAAAGTAAGTAATGTTTTGATTGATCGATTGATTGGGCTTTTGCATTATACTTAATGTATAAATTAATTTTAGAACTCACAACCATTTGCTTCTCTAGCCCAAAGGTTATATGAAAGGAATAATCAACTAAACGTAGTATACATATTCATTTAAAAAAGTACTCCGACGTTGATATTTATCATTTGGAAATATGGCTGGATGTCGGAGTCCTTTCCTTCGATCAAAACTGCTTAGCGGGATTACGACGCGCCACAATACAACAGTGACAATGTCAAGGTCACTGAGCCGAGCTGGCAAAGATGTCTGACAATTCACTCTTAAACTCTGTGGAATTAACCTAAAAATACATTATTTGGGATGGAAAACAATTGCTAAATATGTTGACTTCCCAGCCTGGCAGTTTAAAGTGAGTAAATCGCTAAATTTGTCCTGTAGTTTCTGTTTAACGGTGCGCGTAAAAATGCGCGCAAAAAAACCCCGCTTAGCAGTTTTGATCGAAGGAAAGGACTCTGACGTCCATTCATATATCCAAATATTAAATATCAAAGTCAGAGTACTTTTTAAAAGGACTAGTAGTATACACAAATTAATATCTTTCTTAAAGCTACATGTAGTTATGTTTGATTTGTATTTCAGGCATTGTCATTTGAGGCGAGCTCTCTGGGTTTAATTATAGGACAACTCGCCTAAAATGACAATGCCTGGTATTTTATACTGTAGTTAAGGTCATATAACTCATATCATATGGGGAGCTTCCTGAAGCCCTTATGTTCTCAGATCCACAATAATGTATATTTGGCAAATATTAAGATTATTTGTATTGCCCCACTAGCCTTATCAGATTTTTACAATATGACACCTAGTCTATATATCCCCAGCTCCTTTTGAAAGGTAATCCATATTGGCCCCTCAAAGAAAATTCACTACAGCTTTACACCATCTAAGATACAGCACATGTTACATGTAATGTCACAGTTTATGGCTTAAACACTACAGCAGATTTCAACATTGACTGACTAATCATAACAATTGATTTTACTTGTTTGAATTAGATCAGATTGATAGAAAGGGCAAATGGAACATAATTGTCTTCTAAAATAAATTTTAACCCATTTTTCTTTAAAAGTTGTAAAACATTGTTGCAGGAAACCACCCATCAAAACCACATAACAAACCGGCAAAATTACTTTTTGCTATAAGCTAATCTAAGATCAGAGAGCATCAGGGCATCAGGAAACTCTTGCCAACCACCCACAAAATGATGTGGTAAGAATTTTGTTTAGAAGCTCAAAGCGGTGTAGAAAAGATCTCATGGTTTCATGCTGCTGTATATCTGATAAAAACTATTTATAGACACATCAAAAGAGGAAACAGACTTGGATAAAACTGCTGAAAAGGCCTCTGGTATATGGTAGATAGCAAGGAAATCCTGACAAGTATAAATAAACAGTCCGCTCGTCCCTGCATGGGATCTGTCAGTTTATGATAGCGCTGCAAGACAAGTTTATCTCATACAGTACCCCCTGGGGTGCCCGATTAGCAATATTAAAACATAGGCATAAATCTAAACAGTCAAAATGCAGTCTTGGTACAGCAGTATTCCAACAGAATTGCCATAATGACAGGTCTTGACACTGTCTTATTTGAATACATTCTTGCTAAGACACAGTACAGGTCTTGTTTGAATGCATACTTGCTAAGACACACATGAACATCTTGCATGAATACATACTTGATGTTTCAATACATACTTGCTTACAAAACTTTTTTCAGTACAAACTTGCTAATGCATCTTGCTATAAATATACATGTGCATGTATTTCAAAAGCAAGTCGCACTGGCACAGGGAAGTCCAGCAATTAAACCATCATGTTCTAGATAAACTTTCAGAGACGATTTTTTCAATGAACTATACAAACTGGAGTCTTTGTGGATGACATATACTATGATATACACATCGCAATAAAATATTTTATCAACGTAGAGAAAGAAAATCTGACATATATGCCTGGACCATGGATTGAACAGGAGACCTTTGGCATACATGCATGTGTGTCAAGACAGCCAAAAATCCTATTATCATCATTTTTATTATTTGATTCAGAAACATGTGGCAATAAGAAATGGATAAAAGTAAATTTCTTAACACAAACAAAATTAAAGACATGGGCTACCGAATGGCAGACTCTTATCAAATATACAGATAAGCCACATAAAATAATCAAATTTCTACTTACTGTTGTAGGAAAAAGTTAAATTAAAAATAAAAAAACGCCGTCTTTTAATAACAAAAAAAATATTCAAAAACTTATCAACATGTTTTTAGTTCTTAAAAATACTTCTGCACTTTTAGTTCATGTCTACCAAAAATGATCAGAAACTAAAAAAAGATCTGTATATACATGTAGGCTATGTCATCCTCTATCTTGTGCTTTGATATCTTCAGATCAGAACGCCTACAATACAACATTCACTACCCTTTTTTATCGTCTTTTTTCGGAAATTTAAGATGTGGAAAAACCATATGTTAGAGATAGGGAAAATGGGGTATTGCAAAAAGACAGATTGTGAAGAAGGGCGGAAGGGTATGGGAGTAGAAGAGAATGTAAGGGAAGCAGTTAGGCTGAGATCTCCCTTATATAAACACCTTTCCTAGACAGCTGCTTCAGATTCAATCCACACAGCCTCAAATTTCACCCTATATCTCTATACACATAGGCTAGGTCTTAATACAGACGTCTATATCTACTGTATCAGGTGCCCACACTGTAGGTTCAGGGTATGGGTGCACCAATTCTGTACTACTCTTAACTTCTAAATCCACAGAATCGGAAACAAAATGGTTATACAACAGCAGACTTGGTGTTTTTTTCTGGAATTTGTATACAATATGAACTTTCTTGAGTTTGAAAATATATATGAAATACAACTTCCTCAGATAATTATAAGCCAACAATTTGGTGTTTTAAGGCCATCAGCTCTAACTTCTTCCTCCTTTTACTTAGAATCCAAAAACAGAATGATATTAAAACAGCAAACTTGGGTGGAGAGAAATTTGCATACATTATGAACTTTGTAAAGTATGAAAAAAACAACCCCATGAGATTTAAACTGATGTAATGTATTACTCTGTATACCTCAGAATCAGAAGCAATGGGTCATTGGTTATAAAATGACAGACTTGGGTGTAGTGAATGTTTTTTAAAGGTATGAAGAAAAGAACCACCCAATAAAAAGAAACTTCATTGTACTTTAGGTTTTAATGTACAACTTTGTTCTTTATTGAGTAATTCTAATATTCCATCTTTTTACTTCAGGATAAGAAACAAAATGGTTATAGAACAGGCACAGCAAACTTTCTTGGGTTTTGAAGAAAAAAATGCTTATGTTGAATAGGACAGGTGACTTTAATATAAAGCTGATAAAAACTGGTATTACATAGTGGATGATGTTGTTAAAGGTTGAAGTCAGAATCAAAATAGAACTTAAGAGAAGAAATGAAGAAGGATCTGTGCAGAACTATACAGATCACTGACCACAAAAGACTGAATCGATAAACACAATTTATAATCCAATCAACGAAGATTATGGTAATCCAGATAAGTGACTGACAGAGGTGGCGGATAATCCATCAGAAGCTTAACCATAATCTTAATCCAGAATAACCTTTGACCTATATGTAGAGAATAATAATGTGATTAATCTGTCAAACAAAAAATCCACTAATCAACTTATAATCTATTTTAAAAAGATATTTGGAAAAGTGTGCTGCATATCCTGTTCATTTGGTAAAACAGGATTTATAATATGACAAATCCACTTGCTGGTTCTTGATTACCTTCAATTTATTACATTCCTTTTCAAATTAAATCTGCAGAAACTGTTCAAATTTGCTTACAACAGCTTAATAGTGGACACCTAATCAGGGATTGAATAAAAGCCCTATGATAAGTAATTACCGATCAAATTGTGACAAATGGACTAAATCTGTTGACTTTTCATGTTAAAAATGAATAAATGATGAAATTAACAGCTTCTTTTCTAAACAACGAACCAAAATATTTTCCTGGATTACAAAACCTTTAGACCAATCAAATTGCTGCTTCTTAAGTAGCTTAACTGGATTACTTTCATTTTCAAATTAAATCTGCTGGAACTATTCATATTTGCTTAGAACAGCCTAATCATAGGCACTTAATAGTAACATCTTCTAAAAAAATAGAATAAGAAAACATATTTAAAAAAGCTCTTAGTTTACATATTTCTCTGCCAAAACCTTTCTAGCTTATTTACCTGCTGAGTAGGGAGAAAAAGAAACAATAATATTTAATTTTTGTTGCAAGGAAGTGAGTAGGATGCTTTTATAAAATGTCTTACCTTTGGTTGTGATCTTTTAGGTACTGCTACTTTAGGGTCAATCTGAAAAACAAAATTAAAACAGGGATTTAGTTTTTATAATATGTAATTAACTTATTTATATGGGTGTTGGGAGACTGGGTGGGATGCTCAAGCACAGTTAAATGATATCCTGGTTTAGATGATGTAACATCTAGGGGTTCATAGATGTTGAACTTTTACAAGCCAAAACTAAAAAAGTTACTGTATTTTTAGTTAAATTAAGTTTACTGTTTTTAACAATCACATAACGTTTTTTGTATAGTTTTTGTCAATATTCACTCAAAAATGCTTTCTCATTTCATCCTTTTTTTAACAGAAAATATTCAGTTTTTAGCTGGTAAAATGTGTTTTTAACTGAATTAAATTTACAGCAGAATATCAGTTTGTAAAACAAATGTATGAATTCCTGAACACCATGTTGATTTATTGCTGGTTTAATTCAGCTTTACACTTTAACCTAAAGTAATTTCAGTCAAGTGCCAGCACATTGGATAATAGATATCACCTTGAAGTCAAATGCAACAAACACAGGAAGCCAGAAAAAAAAACCCGGCTTTATTGGCCTGGTTGCTCAAAACGAAGATTATTGCTAATAGCAGATTAAATCACTAATCCAGGATTAGAGATAGACCTTCAACATGGTGTGACGTCACTATATCAGCTTGTCCTACAATAGTCATTTACTCTGCTATAAGCGCTTTGGACAACTGGGGCTGGTTGCTTGAAACCAATATTAGTGCTAATAACGTATAAAATCAATAATCTATGATTAGAGATAGGGAGTCAAGATGGCGTGACGTCATCTAATGTAGTATTAATTTTATAGCATTTTTAGCCACCAGCCCTATTAGAGGGTACAGTTGAATTATACATAGGCCTACAATTCCAAGCACATTATCATCTAAACATCTTAATTGAATTTCAAACCCCAAAACTGCATCTGTATATTGGATACTCTGATTATTTGATAGTTGATTGTATTATTGCGCTGTCCACCCAGTGCTCATTATGAGGTTAATAGTCCATTAATTTGTGGTATCAGATCAATTTTTCAGCAATCCTTAATAATTAATTCAGACTCAGTCTTTTAATATAGATGCCACCTGGCTGAAAAAGATAGTGTGCCTTTCAGTGAAGTACCTTTGTCATTACTAAACATGTTGGAGTGAATATTCTTTCTGCATTCTGTAATATCCCGTTGTATGCTACAATGTGTAATATTTGTGTGTTGCAAAAAATATAATTTGTCCAAGTTTCATTTATCTTGTACATTCTTGCATTTTGATGTGCAGCATAATATGTAATAGAAATAATAATTACTTTTTTTATTGAAATTCATGCAGTTAGCCTATTTCTTGAATATATATGTAAGCTGTTAAGATCAAAATTTGGGTTTTCCTAAATAAAAATTTGAACAAAAGTATCTAGAGGCTTGTTAATTTTATACATTTTTATATACAGTTTATATACTTTCTTTCGTTCATCATTCCCTTGACGTTTGTATTGATTGGTAGGTGTTTAATGCCATGCTCAGGGGTGTTTCACCTAATTGACCGTTTCTTAAATTGAAATGCACCATATTGGTATCAATTCATTTATGAATCAGTAGGCCTAAGAGTCCTGTGAACTGAATTATATATTTTTCTACCATATTTGGTCAATCTAAAGTTAACTGATTCTAATATTAAAATATAATTTTAGATGTATTTACTTTATAAAGGGCAGTCCTTCAAGAATACACCGAATTCTATTTCCTTGCTTGCAAATTGAGTTCTATTCTAAATTCTATCTAACAATATATAAGGTAATTTAATAAAACTTACGTCCATAGATCTGGACTTATTGTAATCAGCAACTGTCATATTATTTGATTAAAGTAATCTATATTGAGTATGTAAGAATGGCCGACTGTATCTATATCCCTGTAGTATAAGAGGCATAGGGGATGCAGCTCTGGTCTATATTGGGAACAGCCAAAGCCCTTAAGTCTGTGGTAATTTTCTATTGCCAGAATCGACCCATGGTTCATTCAATTTAGTCAAGCTACCCAGAAAGAGGTATGCCGATACCGTCCACATATCAAAATGTATTAAACGCGGAAGATTATTAGATCTGTGCTGTGTAGAATTAGAAACGTTCACATCGTACCACACGGCACATCCTCAACCCAATCCCATCATTTCTTTAACCCACAATGCCTTTCATTTAGCTGTCCGTGCGTCTTTGCCTCTCATCCGAGAATTGATCAAGGTTTTCGCGTTTAGAGATTATAACGACTGGACAGTATCTACTGAGGTTTTAACGGCTGTCCTAAGAGGCGAGGGCAGCATGGCCGACTTCACTTCCAATCCTTCTCAACGAATCTCATTAATTTAAGCAAAGCCTGACTAGCCCTGGATAAACACAGTTCTCTGATGATACTTCAGTTGACCTGTCACTGGTCAGTCCAAATTCAATTCTGGCCAAATTTAAATTCTGGCCGCATATAAAACCATTCTCTCTGTGTTTATTATTGTAAATGTGTTGTGGTCAGCAAGCATTTTTTCGCGCACATTTGTATGGTTAGGATTAATTTGTCCTCTGTTTTTTTTAGCTTGTTATCTGAGATTGATTTTCCTGTCACAGTGTGCCTGTGTTGGGCCTTTGGAAATATATTTACTTAAGATTTTCTATGATTACAAAACCTTAAGCTAGCATTCAAAATGGATTCAGAACTCTCTAAAGTATCTCATATAGCCTACATGAACAAGTCGTGATTGTTGAAAGGGGGTGGGGAGCTCAGGTTTTGATTTTATAATTGTTGAGGGGGGAAGGGGGAGCACATGCTTAATTTCTATAAGGATTTCTTGTAGGAATTTTTAATGCTGTGCTCAGGAGTATTTGAACTATATGACAGTGGGGGCCTGCGTCGTGGCTCAGTGTGCACTGTGGTTATTGGGTTTGACTGGTGATTTTCCTTTTCATGTACTGCACAGGTTCAAGACACCCAGTGGACTTGCTTAGGTATATGAGGAAGTCATGCAGGACGGTTCTTTATTAGGTTTCCTCTCTGTTTTCAACCATATTTAACCATTGCTGAGTAGGATTGATTGCTTGGTATTTAACGCCGTGCTCAAGGTTATTTCACTTACAAGATGGTGGTGTAGTCAACAGAACACAACCACAGAGATGGGCAATGTTATGTAAATGCCCTGTTGAAAAATGACTGCTCCTGCAGAGTTTTGTTGATATGTTACTGTTCAAAACATACCATTCTCACCCCAGAGGTTTGCAGAGCACAACAAGGTGGGTCTGTCTCCATATAAATGAAATACCCTTGAGTACGACATTAAACACATGTAAAAATAACATAACAAACACACAAACAAAATAACACGACAGCAGTGTTTTCTGAAAATAAACAGCCAAACCATAAAAATGTAAAATGTATTGGGAATTGTATGTTTCTCCAGTGCTGTCAATATGTATGTATATTTAAAACGCACTGCACTTACAATTTTTCCTGAGGGTTGGAAAAGCAAGAAGAAACCTTGCAAAAGGCTTTATAAGTTAAGTGAATATTGCATGTCAGTATCCAAATAGCTTCTTTTTTTTCTTCTTCTGTTTCTAACACAGGCAGAAATAATTCTGGTTAACAATGTAGCCTACACATATAAATTACATGTTTCAGTTTACAAAATGACTGGTACATCTACCGGTTAACAAAATGATAGCTACATGTATCAATTAACAAATGACAGCTACATGTATCGATTAACAAATGACAGCTACACTCAATGGTTAATAAAATGACAGCTACATGTAACGGTTAACAAAATGACAGCTACGAGTACCAGTTAACAAAATGTCATTCTATGAATTCTGATTAATCCATTGTCAAGTTTTTTTTTATTTTTATGTGTTTTTAACATCCTCATACTTGAAATTGTGTGTACAACAACTGTCAAATAAACTGGAATATAGGGCAAAAATTGAAAGAGAGTAATACCTTAACCAAACATTACCGGGTATGTGTTTGAAAGCTTTACAATTCCGCAAAAAAAATTAAAAAACAAATAACGGAACAGACTTAAAAAATGTCGTCCATTATAAATTCAAAGCTGCTAAAGATCTGATTAATTAAACTAACTCAAGCGTTTGATATTATACGTTTGAAAGCACACATTGCTACACGATAGAGCTTACATAAAGTTATTCCATTCAAACTACACTTTATCTTAATTTCAAACTTCATTTACCCTGTTTACATCTCTAATTACGCATTAAGCTTTCAATACAAAAGCAACATAAAGGGGCAAAAAACATGCCAATTTGTAGGCTATCTGTGTCAGGTATTTTTTCTTACGTTTTGTTTTTCCTATTTTTCACAATTTATAACTGGTTTAAATGTCATATATCTTAAGGCACTTATAGGCCTACTATTTAAGCTATGGTATTACGTTTATATATAAAAGACAAAATTAACTGTCTGTATCTGCATAATTCTTAAACATATGTTTTAGTGTCAATTATAACTTTATCAGGAATGTTTAGAGCTGTAATCACAGTTAAGAAATTATAACATTGTGAAGATACGTCATCCATGCATATTTATAAGCATCAACTGGAAAGCATACAGTTAAATTAAAGTTAAATTTTAATTCTGAAACATAGTACATGTACTAGCATTCCTTATTAATCGGTACTGTATTATATGTGTTAATGTAAAATTTTGACTCATCATTTCACTATTATGTTGGCTCATAAAATCGTTTCAGTAAAATTTCATTAGGAGCGTTTAAATCATGCCGAATTTTGGTTTTACTTCACATTTGTATAATACCTTTATATTTATAATTTATCTTTTATACCTTTATATCACTCTTGATTAAAGACAAAATGGGTGCATGATTGATTGATTGACTGGTGTTTCATGCCACATCAATGGATGAAGGAATTCCCCTTAACACAATGGTGACAGGTAAATGAGGAATAATGACAAAATCCTACATAGTTGCGACAATATTTGTTTATTAATTGGTGTTTAATGCAGTGCACAGGGTTTTTTCATTTATATGCACGTCAATGGGTGTAGGAAACCACATGGCAACTGAAACACAAAAACTGGACATGACGGATCAACTTCCTGATACCCCTTAGCTCTGAGAGCACCAGAAAGCTCCCGCAAATCACCCACTGCGGCATTAGACAAACTGTGGAATTAACAGTGGAAGGCAGCACAAAGAAATTGTGTTTCTGTAATCACTAATGCTGCCCCCAGCTGAAGGAACTTCATGATATATTGTTTGTTTGTTTTTTTTCACTCATATGACAGCCAGGGGCTTAGACAGAAGTATGGCGTCCAAAATGATTAAATCTTCCTTAACTTTTAAAGTAACTGGGTGTCCAATTTTCTTAAAACTGACATGTTCCTGCATGTTAAAAGTTTCTTAAAACAGGGTGTCCAAATGAGACCATTCTTCAATTCAGGGTGTCCAATGGATGGGGAAGGGGGGG
>JAVFBY010242986.1:0-10684 GCA_034781015.1 Tonicella lineata | reverse complement strand
GTCACCAGGTATATATTCATATTATATTATTTTGTTTGATATTTTGCACACTGATTTCTACAAAATTGAATTTAGTATTTTGACTTAAGTCAGAAATTGCTTTGAGGAATCGGCCCCAGGAAATTATATCTGTAGTGAAAGTCACGCGCACAAAACACATGTGCAACTAATTAAGTCAACGAGATTTGTAAAGCACAAGAAAATACAAAACGATAATCCAAATAAATCTTAAACCTAAATCATAAAGATTTTTCAATCTGGAAGATTCTAGATTATCCTCGAGAGAGGATATAATTCGTTTCTTTGGTTTAAGCTTCTTATTTAATTTTAGTAATAAAATTAATGACAAATAACACTCTTTCTGTAGCTTCTGTCAGTGTCAATTTCGGAAAGTGTGTATCCAGTGTAAATGTCTGTGATCGACAGTTAAGAAATTCACACCTTACGCATGACACCTTTCTGTGGATGTTTATTGCATATTTACCTGGTACCATATAGGTAAAGTGATACAATATGCATAGTATGTTAGGTGTCAATAAGTCCATAAAGATCGTTCACAGACCATTGATTTATTTATATTGTCTGTATCAATGACACGTGATAATACAAAATATCTATTTCTATGTAAATTTTATTAATAGGCCTAATATGCCTACCATTATACAAATTTAAGGAATACAAGATTAGTACTAAATTTCTAAAGATTGCAAATCGTTAAGTTGACACTTCATCTTATGATGTGTATGTTAGCATCATTTTTACAACGTGTTATCTCAAAGTAAATATGAATAAAACATACCACTTTGTACGTAATCTGACAATTGGCTATATATTATGTGAAATTTCGGCAATCTTTGAAAGTAGAGAAAAGAGACTGGAAAAGTTTTAATCAGTTGGCTCATTTAAAGTGTAAGATTATATGCATATCAAATGTGAAGCGAACAAATAAACATCTCGAAACTTTTCCAACTAAAAACAACGCTTCTATTATTATAGGTCTATATCTTTACTCAACATCAGACGTGTAGAAGGTTGTATACAGTTCCATTTGAACGGACAAGTGATTGACTGTGTTAAAAAGCTGAATACAAACTCTAAAAAAAAAAATCCCCTTTAAATACGTATTTACTCAACAGACTGCAACCATTTACATTCTTTGTTTATTTATCACAATTGCACAACCATTTTAATTATCTAGTTGATCCATTTAACGGTTTTGCATAATAGATAAGCAAGGTTACTTCAAACATATACATAGTTGTATAACTCTATTATTTTGACTTAATTTAAGTTCTATCTTCTGACGATGACTTAGACAAAGACGAAATAATATAGAATTACAGCTTACAACTATATACATGTGTTCGGAGTTACCTTGCTTATCTATTACGTTTCAGTTATAATGTAGAGATTTTGTTTCGAACAAGATTAGCAGTTTTACAGTCTATGGAGTCTTATCATTATAACTATAATAGCACCTTTCGATGAACTCGGAGGTTAGCTGTTTGGATAAGTAATTATTATGAGTAGGCCTAAATTAGCTGCATTAATTGTTGTTCGTTACTAGAACATTGATTCATTTTTCATGATATGTCACATGTGTAATAAACAATACGTGTTGGTACATTGGACTTATTTAATGTAACATATATTGTTCATAATAGCAAATCTGTATACAAGTCTTCCCGGATACTAACTTCTACATGTATTTTCAGCTATATAGGGACAGGCTAAGACATTCCCGGGGGTTCGTAGTCCGGTTTCTGGGCGGGGCAATGGGGCTATTACACAAGGTGTCAATGGCTAGGTGGTGTCATTAAGACTGATAAAGTAGCTGCAATTAGCTTTGATATCAACGATTAACGTAAGAGGATATCTAGAGGTTAGATTAACATCGTGATAGTATATTCGTTACGAACAACCATCACTCTCATACGGTTTCTTATTCCGTTGATTTAGACAAATAACTATTTGGTAAATCTTTCTTTAAATGTGAGTTCAAAGTTTTAATACTTTCCATAGCGAATCCTTTGTTTGAACAAGAGCGGCTTTCCACACTTTTTCTTAGAATATAGTATGATACAGCATAGTAATTTTTTTTTTGATTTTGACATGTTAATAATATTTCAAAAAATCTCAATTCCTTTATTTTCAATTTAGCTTAGAAGCTATAATAAGGCAGAAAATGAAATCTGTTTTATGTTATATAGACCCTAACTTCATATCACGAATAAAAAGATATAACGAAAATTGAACAACATTGCTTAGTCTCTATATATTGAAAACAAAATTAAGCTTGAGAAAGTATACAATAATTATTAAGTAGATTTTTTTTTAACCGTCACACTGCCACACTCGTTGCTGATATAAACCAGAGCCAAACCAGCAATGCCTGTATTAAGCCGTTAAACATTTAAGCTTTTTTTCTCTTTATTTAGTAGAGCATTAGGTGGCCTTCAATTCACTGGGAAAAAGTCATGATAAGTTAAACTGGGTTTTCCAGAAAGTATATTTCAGAAGTTAACCTTTACCTAAATATGGCAACGGCCTTGATTTAAAAAAAAAAAGGAAATCAAAGTTTTTATGTTGTTATATTTCACATGTTATATCCCGACTTTCGTTCTCCTCTATAGACCTATAGCTGGTATTTTGAAATAAGATTTCGCCTGGTCGGTGCAATGGAGGATGTGAAACTGTAAGTCAAATGCAGGGTTACATTTTGCAATAAGGGCCTGTGATTGTTTCGGCTTTATGTGTAACTATGACTTTTTATGTTTGTGTGATTGGTGTTTAACGTCGTAATCAGCGGTAGGCCTATTTCACCTATATGACGACGGATTCTCCACTTCTTACCCTGTAGGCTACTACTTTGAGTTAATATGGTGGGAAACTAAGAGGAAACCGATAGCCGAAACCACATTCTGTGTCTCCATCATATACCTAAGCAAGTCCACATGGAGGCTTGGACTCGTGCGGTACATCGAAGAAGGAGGATTTGTAGTCATACGGCTTAACCACTAAGCCACGGCGCGGGCATAGGACTTTGTAAGAGTTGTTCAAAATTATATAATGTAATACAACTACTTCGAACTGACTGCCCCGAGCAGGTGTTAGTCTAGTTCTGCCTCCTGGCTCGACTGCTTGTCAGTCATCGATAAGGTAGAAGGATTAGCAGTTAACTCCTTCAATCCACGACTCTCTTAGTTTCAAATCCATGCTTCTGATCAGTTAGTCTTCACCACGTGCTTTAGATTTGTTTGATTACACAGGCACGTGGCAAGGTGAAATAAACCAGCCGTCAATCATAGCGATTATTCGTACCTCTAAGCCGAGGAAAGCTCTAAGTATTTGTATAATGTTCGCACCAGGAAATGTAAATTTTGGTTAGCATCGTGCTGTTCATTTGTTGTACGATTAAGTTAGAGATAAGATAAGGTTTGTATACGTTTGTAGGAAAGTGTGAGAAAGATATATACCGTTTGAATGCTCAACGAGACGAACAGAAATAAGCTTATATAGGGGGCCTACATTTCAGATAGGTTATACCAGTTGATAACCAAGTTATTATCAACAGTATTACGCCCACGACAAAACGATATAGGCCTATGATTGATTGTAAGCTATATGAGTTGGGAAAATGTGTATAATTAACATATAATGTGTTTTTTGGAAGTCATTGAAAATTGGTAAAAAAGATGGTATAAAACTATAGGACCCTGTGCTATCCAATACTATGCATGCTTCGTCGTCATGTCATTCACCATCGCCATATTATCTACATCCAATATCAGAGCATTAAAGTACGCCAACTAGTTCTTGTCATATATATCGTCATGTCTCAAACAATCTGTCCCTTTGAAATTCGAACCTGGTTTAGTCATAGCGGTTTTTCTAATCAACACTCGTTCATAATTCAAATTCTGCTGTTAAGGTCTGTAAAGGTTATTTATAGCTGCCAGAGGTTCAGTATGGAGCGAGGTTGCAAACACAGTCGTTCCAAGAGGCAGTGATAGGCCCTAATCTCAAGTCCGGTTCCGCTTTCTTCCAAATCTGAAAGCAAAACCGAGAGAAACGATGGACAAAGGACATGGTTAAAGATACAATTTCTATTGCCGAGTAAATTTGGAAAACACATTTATACACATTGACATCATTTATACAAAAACGCTTATGGTGTTATTGACTGTTAAATGACTGTCATGGGTCTTACTGTGGCAAACGGTCTATGCTCAGCATATATATGCGCTAGAAACCATAAGATACAAGAACCAACGCAATTATGTCTGTACACCAAGATAAAACTATTATTTTCGTTTAAAATTTATATTTGATTAATTTAATATAAATAAATGAATAAGGATTTAAAGAAACAACTGTTTTGTGCAAAAATAGGAATGGGTTTAGGGACACGTGAGCAGAAATTCTTGTAGATAACTAAAAAGTTGTTATTCTATTGTAAGGTATTGATACATATGTTACTTTTACATGGTTTTGTTTATCGTCGTGACGAAATACATGCCCAATCCTCCTTTCTACTCAGCCTCTTCACTCAATATCTTAACGCTGTATGAAGTCCGTCAGTCAGTTGTTACGTATCTAGTGAAGAAAGTATAGATTTACTCTTTCCTGACGGGGTATCTTTTATACTGGTTAACTCTTCACTAAAGACTTAACACAAAGAAAACCGAGTACATTAGAGAGAAACTTAACCTCTACACCACATAAACTTCAAGGACTCAGTCCTAACTAGCGGCAGTAGAAGACATTCCTTCTCATATTTCTGGGTGCTAGTTTAATTAAATCTACCGGCCATTAGCAACGCGCGCCATTTTGATAGCCTGTGCAGCTGTTCTCGTTGTAACGCGAGAACCCTCGAACCAACGCGAATTTTATAAGCTTCCATTCATGTGTGTGATTAAAATGCCAATATATAACGGAGATATAAACCGGAAATCAGCGGTGTTTATTAACGGTTTTACCTCATCCACAATATTTTGACATATCGGAAGTAATTTGTAAAACTTTTGTGCAAATAGCGGATTTCCGCTTGATTACGTTACCTTGCGTTTATTTTAGTGATGACTTTTCGATCTGTTGCTTAAGTCAAGTCATTCAACGTATAAAATATAGAAACTGTTCAGACTATTGAATAGCTGAATTTGCTGCAATGCCGCTGGAAGTGGCGTTAAAGGCTGCATAATGTATCATAGAAAGTTTATATAGTTACGTTTTTTTTTTACAAATCGGTTACATTCGAGGTTAGAAAAGCTACATTGTTGTGAAGAAGAAAATGAAAACTATTAAAAATGTGATTTCCATAAACATATTTTTATTTAAATCAAATATTATGTTTGGAAAGCTATGTTTTACTGGTAATCTCATGTATACATCTAACATGCTATTGAATTTCCTGACTCATATTTTAATATTAAAAAAAAAAACAATATTTAAAAACAGTTACGGCTAAATGACGCCTTTCATTTGATTTGAACGTTTGGCCTGTTTTTTTGGGCAGTGATTTTGGCTCACGAGTCAGAACAACTCCCTTGCTTATTATTTTTGGGATATGGCAGGGTTGTTTTTACGAGAATCTCTACCGAATTTGTACCAGACACCGGCGAAGCACAGTCGTCAATCTTTATGGTCATATAAGAAAAATACCCATCATTAAGCATTGAAGCAAATATAAGAAATAATATATTTAACTGAGCGTGTATTTTAGTCTATAATTTTATGTAGTGAAAGGTTGTCAACGTTTAGTTGTCTTAAACCGCGTATAGCAATGGGGAATTTGGAACGAGGCCAAAGGCACTTGCGATATTTGCTACTGAAGAGTTTGTAGTTTTCTTTGCCTAAAATAACACAGCGTTTAACTAACTATCTACTATTTAACGCGAAACTGAGCTTACTAACGGCTTTTACAGGGCACCCTATAAGTTACCAGTCATCCAGCAATGAGCTCAAACCGAGACTGATGCGTTGTACCAAGCTGGTGGACATTCATTCATTAGGCGATAGACGGGGAGTGTGTCAGGGAGCCGTTTATACCCTCCGTCACAAAACTTCACATATTTTTTTTGTGACTAAAATTGATCTTCGTTTAAAATGGTGTCACAAGTGCACAGTTAACCTACATAAAGACCTAACTGTACATGTAGATATATTTATGCAAAAATAAATACTAAAAACTGACCTAAGTTTTAGACCTTCGATTCTCTGATAAATTTGAATAGTTTCTCTTTAATTCTCATTTATTATATCAGCGATCACCAATGGAAATCCAACAGTATGTCCAATATTTACTACAACGGCTATATATGTCTTTTGAAATTGATAAAACTGTACGTTTATGTAGAATCCTGTGTTTGCCAGAGATAGAAATGTATTTTCAAGTACTGTAGCCGTTTGATTTAAAAAGAAAATGCAGTAACTAGTCTTGTCTCGGCGGTTAATCCAACATATCTTTACCCAATCTCCTTTCTGTAATTCATGTCATTAATTATTTGACTTGATAAGCCTTAAACAACTGTTCTGTAGGGTATTACATGTGGAGGGAAAGGAGTTCGTGAAATATAGGGCCTATATAGCAGATTGTAGATAAAGCCTGTGGAAACTAGTCACTTAAACTCAAAGAAGTTAAGCTTGTGTAGATAATAGTCGGAAGTCATTGCGAGTCTGTTGCCTTGTTTCACCAGTAAACCAGCTGTCCCGTCCTGTCAACAGGCAGCAGCCATGATCTCCCCGCTCACATCAAACGATCGAGGTTAAATCTCTACAATTCTCAGAACCTCGCATGGCAGTTGTCTTAGAAAACGTCTCGCTCCTTAACTTCATCCAACGGTAATATAAAGATAGAGAGGGGCATTAAAGGAGTTACAGTAGCAGTTGGGTCGCCCCGGAAACTGTGGCGCCATTCTAAGCACCCAAGTCCTCGAGTTTAATGGCTTGTGAAGAAATCTGCAAGAGAGTATAATTTAATAAGTCACTTCGATAAAGCCCCAGCCGTTCTTGTACGTGTTATTTTCCATCGCGTTTGTTTCAAGTGTAATTATACGCAATAGCGTTTAAAGCACTATATAAAATCTATCTAAAATTTGCAAGGGCTTCAATAAGAAACTAAATTAGATACAACCCTAAAAACCAAATTTAGTTTTGGAAAACTGTAAACAAAAAACATAGAAAATGTATCAAGATTTATTGCTTTTGATAGGAGTAAACTTAACGTCGCCTTGCCATTACTCGGTGTTTAGTCGTTCTTCTGCACTCATGTGAACTTATTTGAATCGGATGTTGATGTTCAACATAACTTTATAAAACAAAAAACGGTATGCGCTAAAGCTATACAGAGAACTAATTAATGTATATTCTCAATGATAGATTACACTGGGTCAGGGGTGTGGATTAATTAACAAACAGAACCTCTTCTAGATGACCTGGTCGAGAATGTAGCGAAATTAACAAGATATACATGACCTTGTGCGGGCTTCATTCAAGGTTGCTGTACATTCTTGTGCTACCGAGAATATGCCTACATGTGCAAAGTATGAACTTCCTGACTGTTTTGGTTTTCCAAAGATGGCCCTTACAATTTTAATTGTATTTAGTTTGTCCTTTGACCCCCTGCCCATGTGTGACCTCTTATTCAATCTCACTGCCCACCCGTATGGTACAATTAAGCATGTCACACTTATGATATGATATAAGTATGAACTCAACCATGACTCGTTTGCTTTCCGATATATGCGATAGGGCATATACAGTTGCGAAAAACAGTTTTAACCATATTTTATATAACTTAGCCTTTCATCCCTTAAATTTGTATGTGACCTCTCTTTTCAAGGTCACTACATACCCTTGTGTTACGAAGGAAAGACATGCAAACGTCCTCTCTCTTTCGCTAACCGAAAAAATGGCCCGGGCCAAGCATGCAAGACTCTGTACAGTGTCACGTCTGCAAATATATACGAACATACGCATCATGGAATTCATTATGGGTTTTTCTTCTAACTTAATTTCCGATGACTCATGATTAGTTATAGATAAAACCCCAAATGCTTATTTCGTTTTGTTCTACCGACGATCAGGTATTAGCCCAATACCGTCGAACAGGGCTAATGGGATGTTGTTGCAAACGTCTCGTTAATACTTCTAATCTATGTATGAAAACAACTTTCTTGAAATGTTAAAAATGTTATTTCTTTTCTCTGTTGTAGGATCTCTTAAAATAATGAAGACTTTCCATCGCCTTATCGTCCAGCTGCTTGTGTCGTGCCCTCCATTAACACAATGTCACATATGCATCAAGACTGATCAACCTGTATTATGTACAGCCTTTCTCAAGACTGGTCAACCTCTGCCCTGTACAGCCTTTGTCAAGTCTGATCAACCTCTGTCCCCTGTACAGCCTTTGTCTATAGACTGATCAACCTCTTTGTGCTGTACAACCTTTTTCTTGAGGAATGTGAGATTGAAAAGGAGATTTTCTACTTTGTTGATGAAATATCCACCTGACGTCAACTCGTGCAGACTTTGATTGATCCGAGCGCTATAATAAAGGAATTATGGAAGAATTATTGAATGATTGGATTGTCAAGAACAAGTGCAGATTCAAACTAAAATATATTGCTGGTATTATATGCAAGTTATAGCACAGGTACTTCGCGAGTCATTTGTCTATTTAAATTCTGCTTAAGAACTGTGTCAACGTCTTTACATGTATAAGATGGATATTCTCAGAACATTGTTAAGCAGGGTAAACGGATAATGTCAAAAACAGGAACCAATAATCATTGGTGCTAAACATGAACAACAGATAGTTCATCTCTATCTGGAACTAATTCTCTTTGAATGTGGATAATTTGGAATGTCATTATTGACTTGAAGTATACATGTGAATGATTGAGGTTAAAGGTTGGTTTTTACGTTGGCCTACAAGAAGACTGATAAGAATACTAAGAGCTGTATACTATGGGCATACATATATGAATGACTCAATCCGTCATTCAGACTGTATGAACCAACGAAAACAGGACAAATCTGTACAATTAAGTGACATGAATCGAAGGAGATATAATTTTGGCGACGATTTGGCGACGATAGTATATTTTAAGGCAGGCTCGACAGTCGACAAATGATGTCTGCATGGTTTATGTTTGATTGCTTCATGTTTTAGTTCTACAGCCTCATAATTTATTATTATATGCAGTAAACTTGCACGCACGAGCACGCATTCGCATTATATCGTGTTCAAAGTGTAAACTGATGAAATACCATCCTATTTCAGGTTACGCTATTACAGCAGTCTGATATATTTAAAACGCTTTGATGAGAAAAAGAATCTATACTAATCAGATTTTTTACAAATCAATATAATTATATTAAATATGTGACGATTAGTTTGTTTTCAATAAGTATCAGCATTACATCCAAAAATGTGCCAAAAACAAAAACTTTACTTCTATAAATTGCATAAAATTTTCTGTAAATATCCCAACTTATATGTTCATGTACATATCAAATTTGTTTTGTTTTGTTCCGTTCTTTTGTCGTCCATAAAACATTCATTATAATTTATAAACCTATGCCCAGACCCTGTCAATAAAGGATTTCTATGCGTTAATTTCTATTTTAGTTTTGTGGAAACGTATATTAATGTACATATTTTTGATGTTGTGGAAGCATTGTTTATATGTTGTTACTTGTAAAAAAAATGTTGCCATATCGCGCCTTATAAAAAGTCATAGTTTTTATATATACGTGTGTATAAGGGCCAACCTTCGATAAACGTCCGATTTCTTGGTGTATAAAAAATTTAATGAATTGAAAGCTATATATAGAGCGAATAAATAATTTTTTTAATAAAATTCCATGTTGTTAAGTTCTTACTTTTATCATGTAATTTTATTTGCAAGGCCATAATTTCACTAAGGTGATGGACCTTGTAGAATCGTCTTAGCCGAATTACCATAATGTCAATATACAGGGCA
This sequence comes from Tonicella lineata, assembly GCA_034781015.1. Lineage (NCBI taxonomy): Eukaryota > Metazoa > Mollusca > Polyplacophora > Chitonida > Mopaliidae > Tonicella > Tonicella lineata. The sequence goes on along the minus strand of JAVFBY010242986.1, from coordinate 698 downwards.
CAACTAGTTTTATTCATTCATTCCATTTGATTTGTGTCGAGTGCATACTGAAGACTTAAATATTTGGCTAAGGTTAACCATGGCTTCTACTAAACCCCGTGGGGTTAACACACTGCCAAAATCACCAGGCCACCATTTCTAGGTAGTAATTCGGTAAATATACGAGTTATAAACCATTTAAGTTTTACTTCCTTAAAAATAAGAATGTATAGCCAACCCAGTGAGCCAATTAACGTCAAATGTTTGTCGGTCATTGAGATTCGGTAAACTGGTAGCCGTCCCTTCTTACGCTACACCGAAGGAACAGTTGGAGATAATCTCACGTTGGCTGTGATTGGTTGTTTCTTACATATCGTACGATTCTCTAAAACGGATTTATAAAAATAAAAATCTATTCGTCGCAATATAGGAGTATTTCAAGCGTGGGTTATTGGTGTCGTCTTGTTCCTTTAAAAGAGGGGAAAATGTAAATGATAAGTGGGGTTCCTCGGAAACTTTAGATAATAATTGACAATTTCATTTATATAAAATATTTTTAGTTGTCCACGGGTAGAAATGCTGTACATTACAAGACATGGTACAACATGCTTTTGAGCATCCAAGTTTGACCAAACTCTTCTGCAGTGGAGAAGAAAAAGGTATTAATGCGCCACTACTAATTAACAACGCGTCACTACTACCTCCTTTACAGGTGATTT
>JAVFBY010242875.1:0-10203 GCA_034781015.1 Tonicella lineata | reverse complement strand
ATTTCTCTTGATGATGGTTTGACGAATAAATCAAAATGTTGAGTCAAAATTAATTTTTCTTCAGAGTTACTAAGTTACACGAAAACAATTTGGAGCGAAAAATCCTAAAGTATTAACATTATCTCTCTGCCGTGAAATATCTCTTTCACACATTCATGTATAGAATTAATAAAAGTTCATATTATATCTGTATTATACAGATATTTTCCTCACAGATTTCAATACAATTTAATTAAATATTTTAGCTGAAGTCAGAAAATGCTTTGTGAAATTAGCCCCATATAAGTGAAACAATAAAAATAAGTAAAACACAAAACACCTAATGTCTTGTGTTGTACTCAGACTGACATACATGTAGTCTGTGTTAGTCGGTCTGGAATTGTCTTTGTGTATCATTGAACTTGTCTATTGAAGTATTGATCCAATGTTAAGGTCAGAAGGTTTCCAAGCTCAGAGCTGTAGACAGTCTGTCATATCGGATTTATCCACAATTCATATTCCATTGGTATCTGTAGTAATAGCCTGAAAGCTTTTAAGGTTCTTGCATACGGAGTCATTATGAAGACTATTGGATTTCATAGATAGTTTCTCCAATTGTTAGCCTATCAATGTCTGTGAAATAGGTGTTATGTGGCTGTCTACCAGATCTCTGCTATCCATCACACCTAATGTGTCCATCTGTGTATGTGAAACACTGGTTTTACTGGTCTTAGAAATGTAATTCGTCTCAATTGTTCTAATGTTTTGTAAAGTTGTCAAAGGGCTACAAAATGGGAATTATTTCCAAAAACTTTTGAAATTTGTACTGCTTTCAAATAATTATCAGAATTGGTGTGTCTTCATTGTACAGAGATAGAATCAGTGGTTTTGTCATTCTTTGGTAAAAGGTGGTGTGATAGTATTGTATATATCCTTTTATGTCAGTGGCACTAGTACATGTAGATTAAAACGGTTTTGATATTATCTTCAAGAAACTTAATTTGCCTTTGATAAGGATCTTAATCTTGTTTTCATGGATGTGCAATAAACAAGATTTGATACAAATTTTAACCCTGTATCCATAAAGCACCTTGTACAAATATACATGGATATGTTAACAGTCCAGCGGTAATTGTAAGCAATAATTATCATCTTGTTTATGGCTGTTCAAAAACACCCCATTCATAACCGTATCATAGAAATAAATTAAATCTAATTGACTTTGGTTGCAGTTTTGCACAGAAATGAATGTGTAGCTTTTATATCAACCGTGTAAGTATGGTTTGATAACTTTACATCAGAAGACATGTTCGACAAATCACTGTTGTGCACGTTTATACAGCCTTCAAAGGTCAGGTTGTCAGAGCTTATTGTAACACTACTATCATGTCTGTCAGGTTTAAACCCTTAATCAATTCATTTATCACTGGTAACAAATTGATTAGTCTCTGCATGTGTTGAGTCTATATGCAGTTATCAAGGTAAATGTGTGTTAAATTGCTAAGTGCTAATGTGCTTCACGTATCGGCTTTTCCAGCAGGAATTTCAATAACTAATTAACACCCCATAATCTGCTTGCCTCTTTAGCAGATGTTCTGAAACTCATTGATGCACAGAGAGATGATACAAATGACATTCTTTGATATTGATCTAACTGTCTGCTAATACAATAATAAATATTAAATGAAATCATCGGAGGACACATACCCTTCTCTCCTCCCTGAGAAAAGTTCAAACTTTTGCCTTGTGGGATCTTGACATTTGTCTGTCCACATTTATTCAGTTATACACCGGTCTTAGATCATTTTTGATAAAAATCCAGCCAGATGTTTTTGTAGTATAAAAATATTGCTTTTGTAATGGAAACAATCATTGTTCAACATAGATATATAAATTTTGATGGCATTCTCATTGACGAAAAATGGCCTCTAAGTAACATAAACTAATACTGAAAATTTATATATTAGACAGATGTATCAAAAACAAATAATCAAATAGTATTCGAATAATAAAACCAAATATTTGAATATCAAAATCCCTTATTCGTTTCAGCTCTACTTTCCTCATTTATTTTTAATGCAGTCTTGATACATTTATATTGATTAATCTTGTGCCTTTGGAACTTTCAGTACATCAATGTAATTTAAGACCAACCATTGGTTTTATGTTACATAACTTTGGAAATCATTTGCTTGAATGTTGTATATTTTATTGCTATGGATACAACCAATGAAGCTGAAATGCCTGTGACCTGTCAGTGTTCCAGCTTTATAGCCTACACATTGGATTTTATGCATTGTTTCACTTTGTCAGAGGTTGTTAACTTGTTTCCTAGAATGCTGATGAGTGGATGTATGGTAATATTTTGATATACTTCTGTTAGAAATGTGCTTGACCTACCCAGAGATCTAACAGTTGGGTTGACTTGTGAGTGTTTAATAGTGGGTTCTTCCTTAGATAATGATGAGTTACGTCACAGTGTGTTCCAAAAAGTGTCCCAAAATTGAATGATACCTTTGAAGACATGTTTGTCTTGGCTTGCTGACTAGGGATTACATAGTTGAGTCAATGCTAAGGTACTTTTTCTTTACATGTAGATATATACTGTAACTGATTAATGGCAGGTGCTTTGTTTCGCGTCCAAAATGTGGCAAAATTGGGTTTTAATCCTGTGTAAAACGTGTCACATTTAGCTTTAGGATGAGACAGATTTAATACGATATTAGCAATACCAGGTAATGTGCTGAGGGTTGACTTGAGTTTTCAAAGGATCCCCTTTGGCATCATTTGATGACAGAAACTGTTAAACTGAGGGATTGTTTGGTTGGATATTGCGGTAGTAGATTCGTCATTTCTATTGATCTACTGAAATCTAATAGGATACTAATCAAAGGCAGGTGCTCTACGTGGATTCATGGGCTCCAATGTTGTAACATTGTATCTGTAAAGCTGTGTTTATGTGCCAGTAGGCCTATTTTATTAACCACTGTATATTAAATAGTGGATGCAATACTGATTTTGCTGGAGACTTTGAATGGATAGTTACGTAGCATCTGGATTCCAATTTCTTGACGGATGCTCACTTCAATACCAAGTATTTTGCAAATCCAAGTTTTTTAACTAGTAACATCGACACAACAGATATATAAAGAATGTTAACATTTTACTGGAATTTATGTGGACTTGCCACAGTTTACAACATTGTTATGTAAAGCTGTTGAAAAATTAATTTTTCAGACTCTAACTTTGTGCTTGTCAAATGTTAAAGTAGAGACCGAAAAAAGGGAAACAGTAACTTTTTGACCATCTGATTTACATGATGTAATACAATTTAGGTTTAAGCTGGAATTTAGTTTCAAAGTTTTCTGGTTTTCAACCTAGTGTACTGTTAGTTTTTATCAGTAGCCAGTTGGCCAAAGGAAGATTAGTGGCTTATAGCCGAATATATTTCAAATGCAGCATCATGCAGGATTATTGATAGACCTTCAACATGCATGTAGTGTGGAATTCTCTAATCCAGGATTAAGCTACAGACTTTAATTGTGTATATTGTGCCTAGAGTCACAGGGACTGTATTTAGTCAACATCATACAGGATTACATTTGAGTTGAATAGTGTGCCCCTGAGCTACAGAGATTTCTACATACATGTACTTGTTATACCAGCATTGTGTATTAAGTATGAACTTAGAAGTTAAACAGTCTTCACGCGTATGCATTCTTAGAAAGCTGAAAAACTTAAACTGAAGCTGACTAAAAACAAGTAAGGCCAACAGCAAAATTACAGCTGGATTACTTTTACTTGAATATAGTGGATTTTTTTTACAAATTGAGTTATCGTTACTGTTTCTTGAGCGAATAGCAGTTTTAGAGACAATGGATATAAACCATAATTATACAGTAACAGTGGAAGAATGTGATGAGCTCAAACGGTTTATGTTTGGGCGAATGGTCCAGCATTATCTCATATATAAAAAGGTGGGTTGCTCTAGTGCTTGTAGGTGTAACTGTAATTAGTATGAACAAAGCCCTGTGTACAGGGGTTGAGAGAAATCACATTTACGGACTCCTTCAGACTACCGTCTGAAAAGTTGTCATCTACACATGTAGTTGAAATAACTCTGAGCATGGTGTTAGACACCGATCAATCAATCAACCTTTGGTATGTGGCTCTGGCATCTAATGATCAATCTCAGATTAACTGCATGTATAGCAGTTAGGATATTTCCTAAGTTATTTCTTGTACAATTGATAGAATCCAGCTTCACATGTACATGTATCCTGTAAATCTGACATCTCATTATGTATTACATATGTTGCCATGGTAATGTAACTAAGGAATTATAGTAAAAAAAATAGCTGGCTCTAGTTGTTTCAGTAATACCTTGAAGCATAGCTTGATTGATTAATTAATCAAAATATTTATGTACATGTTATTTACTAATCACTGATTTGGCGACTCATGTGTTACCAGCCTACTCAGGGCTTTCCATTGGATTTGACACACAAGCTGAACATTTTGTTTCAAATCAAATCCGGCCCGCACCATTGCTCAGTGGCTTGTGCTTTTGACTGCTGATCCTACTTCTAGGTACCGCAGGGGTTCAAGCTGCCCAGTGTAGCTGCTTTATAGACATCTATATATAAAGGGAGTCATACAAGGCGATTTTGTTTTCTTCCATATTATTATTATAAAGTAGTACAGAGTAAGAAGGGGAGAATCCGTCATCATACTTGTATACATTGTAAGTGAAATATGCTAAGTACAGAGTTAGGTGCACCAGTGGCTGTTCACACACTTTGTCACATTACTTACCATTTACAGACACCTAGAAGCATGTTATCTTGACATCATGTGGTGTTCTACCAAGAAAATATGATTGAAAAGACAAACATGCACCTTAATGGAAGTAAGCGTACGTTAACCACTAATAACACAAACAAATAATATCAAATCTGCGGATAGCTGAGGATGTGTTTTTCTCGATTATATGCTTAGGTTTTTTTCTTTCTTTCAAACATAAAAGAATTCATAAGACCTAGATTTATAGTTCTATAGTCCAAAAGAGTATTTACATATTGAAGGGCTACACTAGCTGTCATTAATGTGGGGCGTTCGCTAATGACAGATTGCATTTGACAAGGAATGTTTCTGTTTTCCATGGTAATGCCCAAGTTGTGTACTATTTGTGTGTTGATTTAATGTAGTTGTAACTATAATCTTAATACAATGTTCACAGGAGAAGCTCAAAGAGAAAATGCTTCGAGATGAAATGGAGAGGGAATTAGCTGAGAAAGACAGACAACTGCAAGATTTACTACAAGGTCATCATATGGTAAGTATTATACAACATAACTATTCAGAAAGGTCGCTATTAGCTGGGTTTCACTAGTTATAGGGTTGATGCCAATATTTCTATCATCATATAATTTGCTAGTATAAGTGTTAAGGATTTATCGCTATTCAGGAGTAAAAAATGGGACCCTTATCTTTTCGTGGCTTTTGCGGTTATTTCCAAAAGATGATTATATTAACAACACATTGTATATTAAGAAACAGGAAGACTTCAATATTCTAAATATAATGTTATATTAATGATTCGATTTATTGTATTACATGTATGCCATAAGTAAGCAAAAACTTTAAATAATTTTTAAAAATTACCTTTGTTTGTAACTCTAATTTTTTTTAGATAGTTGGAGGTATTTTTCTCAAAATTTCATGTCTTTGTAGATAAGTATTTAAACTAAAATACAGTCATAGGGTTTTTCTAAATTCAAGTTAGTTTTTGCACAATTGATAAAAATATAATAAAAAAATGATAATGCGCTCTTAAAAACATATTTGCCTATTATCTTCAAAACCCATGTCATCAAACAGGTGAAATACCCCTGAGCATGGTGTTAAACACCAAGCAATCGTTCGAGATGCTATACGTGTACTACCTTTAACTTGAAGCAGTTAGTTAGTAAATAACAACGGGAACCTATTTTGTCGTGGTATCTTGCAAATATTCAAGATGAACTGTGTAAAAGTTTTCCCCATGTTTCTAATTTAATGGTTTCCTGTCTGATTTCCTTTTGTCTTTTTGTTGTTGTTACAAGTAGTTTGTTACAAGTGGTTTGTTTTGGCTTTTACCAATTCCCTTTAGAAATGTCGTCCCTAAGATAGCTAGGTAGCGTGTTATCAAACCACAGTGGAGACCTTTTGTCTGGTGACGTCACATCCATGTATCGATAGTCTTGTACTGTAGACTGTTGTCTGGATATCTTGTGAGTCTTCCTACATGTAGCTTTGAAATGAACTCGGGTGTGCTTAAAATGCATCAAAAACGTTATATATAAATCAGATTTTTCAGGAAAATGTTTGTCTTCATATTTTTTAAAACAAATTTCCCAGATTGTCTGAAGTGTTATCTACTACATCTGAGAAAATCAAAGCAATTCAAACATCATCATATAATTTGACGAGTGGCACTTTAAACACCCAGAAATAAGTAAAGAGGTCAACCATCGTTATATAATACCCAGAAATCGCCCCAAAACAAATCCTACGTCAAATGCGAGGTGTTGCAGGATGTTTACCCACTGTTTTATTACAGTCACATAACTAAATAATAATGTTTCTTTATATTTTTTTAAAAATCAGATGGAGAGACAAATGTCTAACTTAAATACAGTAGAAGTGGAGACGAAACAAGAGAATGATAGATTGGTAAAGGTATGTTACAGTGTATATGTTCTGGGCTTGGTCATTACTGGGGGACATCATTAGCTGGTTGCACGTGCGGCCATGTGGCTATACCACTGGATAAATTGCTTAAGAACTTAGTAGATTAGTGTGGTTCATGAATTCCAGTCCCATTTTTTTGCTGCTGTTTTTTCTTGAAAACTTCCACATTTGTGAAATTTTTAGCCTCCATTCATGCACACTTTCACAGCATGTCCCTCGTATAACGGAAATTATTTTTCAATTTTGAGTAAAACACCTAGGAAATGAATAAATTGTCAAAAACTACATTTATTATTAATTTTTAAAACTTTTCGTGAATAAATGTGTATTAGAAATCTTTTGTTGTTATTCTCTATTTAGGAATTGGTAATTGATGATTGTTTATAGCATAATTTACCTTTTATTGCATACAATTTTTTTAAAAATTACCGGAAGATGTATGTTTAAAATTATATTATTTAATGGCAATTAATGTAAAAGAAGAGTATAACCACTGTTTATTTGCTCATATTTTTTTCCGTTTCTTCCCTGTCTCTTCTTTTATGTTGCCAGTGATGTGGAGAGTGGTTTCCTTCACCAATTTAGTTTGAATGCCATCAAAAAGGTGAAATACCCCTGAGCACGGTGTTAAATCACAATCAAAGAAACAGGAAAGCAACTTGTTCAATGGGGAAGTGGCCAGTTTAATACGTAGGGTAGTTATTTTCACAAATTAGAAAAAAATATTTTTCATACCATTTTCAATACATCCATGCAGGAGCTTCTCTGGTGCTCTCAGAGCTATTAAGGAGCATCAGGAAACCAATTTTTTTGTGATGTCTGGCCCTTCTGCCTTTGATGTTGCCTGTGATGTCAAGCATTGTTTTCTACACCCATTTGACTGCCACGCTATAATATGAAATAACCCTGAGCTTGGCATTAAACACCAATCAAACACTCTAGGCTAATGCCTGAGTCACATTTGCTCTACTGCTAGGATAAGGCGGCCGTAGGCCCCCAAAATCGTGAGATACTTGCAGCGGCCGCAGAGCATCTGCTATGGCCTCAGGGTCACCCTATGGCGTAGCCCTATATTTTACAGGCCGCTGTGGGATTAAAGCGCAGAGTTATAACTGTTTTCATTTCTACGTTCGCGGCGGCAATTAGACGTAGTCCTGCGACCGTAGATAGCTACAAAAGCAGTAGCTATTTAAGACCCTACGACCGCCGTGGCAAATGTGACTGAGGCATAAGCTAGCACCATTATTGAAGAAAGTTATTTTTTTTTAGTATGGTAAAACAAAAGAACTAGTAAAACTTCTCCTATATCTATGGATGTTCTGTCCCATGCAGGAAAAAGACAGTTTGGAGGAGATGCTTTTAGCATCACAGAGAAACCTGGAAGAGTCGAGGATGTATATCTCACAATTACGACAACAGCAGAGGGATGAAAAGAGAGAGAGGGCCAAGTATGTTCAAACAGTCATTGTATTGTATATTCATCTTTGTTAGAGACTGTTTGTAGTGGAGTTTGCCAATGAACCTTTTGCTATTTTCCTTTTCCCATTGGGCTGGCATACTGTAATTTAAGTGAAATAACCTCAAGTACCACGTAAAACCTTTAGGCCATAGAAAGTTAATATCTTGTTTTTGCTTGATTTTGCCTCTGCTGGAACTTTTTTTTCTCCACGTTTAAAAAAATAAAAAATTTGATGGATCCCCAACAAACAAAGTCGCAGGTTGATCCTTTGCCAGTTTAGTTTCCCTCGTCTATTGGTTAGGCATGCTATTATGTAATATGCAATAAATATGGCATGAAACATCAAACAAACCTGTCGTTGAAGAATTAGTTTGAGGATACAGATGGGAAAAGAATGAAATCTCTGAAAGAAAAAAAAAATCCTGCATGCTACTCAAGGCTTTGTTCAAAATTAGTATTGCACACCTGCACGATGCATGCACAATTATGACTTGTGCATGTGCATGTACCTTGCTGTTGGTGGGTACACATTGTGCATGTCACTGAATTTTATCCAGTCCTGTTGGTCATTTTTAAATATTAAGAGCCCACTTACCGCAAGAAGGCGTAAAATTGCTTATAAAAAAAAAATTTGTTGCCAGTGCCATTAAACTTTTTTATAAAATGATTATGTATATATATTATGATAGATTTTCTTTCTCTGCATTTATAAAAAATATATTATGATAGTGTTGGTCCTGTTAGCCAACAGTCCCGGGTTCATTCCCCAGTAGGCATGCATAATTTTCTTTTACTACATTTTTAAAATGTATATATATTATGATAGTGTTGGCCCTGTTAGCCAAAGGTCCTGAGTTCGATCCCCGGTTGAGGCATGCACAATTTTCATTCTGTACATTTATAAAATGTATATATATTTTCTTGCCAGATGTGCTATACACATGACAGAGGGGATTGCAATGGAGAGAGAGAGTCTGGTTAAACAACTGGATGTTTTAAGGTATTTTCTCGTGTTTTGCCCTCTGGACTAAGAACAGTATGTTTTGAGCATTAACATATTGACAAAACTCTGGAGGAACAGTAGTTTTTCAACAGACCATTAACATAACGTTTCACTTTTCTGTGGTTGTGTTTTTGTTAAATATCCAGCCGTCATAAAAAGCCTGTCAATGAAAATAGCTCCATGTGAGTTGATGTTGTACTGTTAAAAAATCTTTAAATGAAGATATTATAAGGGGTTCTGAGCTTTAAAGCTCAGATCCCCTTTAAAAATTATTCCTATTGCTATTTTTTAAATTTTTAAAAATTATTATAGACAGTAGCTTCGAGCTTAATATTTTACGAACTGCTCATGGGTTCAAGTTCAAAAGTTGGCAGATGACAGTCTATGCCAATGGGAAAAATTAAACATGTTTTTTACGAGATTTTGAAAGGTCAAAATATTCTTTAAAAGCCTAAGGGTCTCAAATGGCTCAAGGGATCGAATTGAAACTTGTCGCTAATATACTTCGACCCATTGGGCACAGTCTTATCAGAATACATTTTTACATTTTATTCAAATTAGGTATCAAGTGGGCCAATAAAAATGCTCTGTTTTCAAAGTTCACTTAAATTATCCAAAAAAGTGTCGCTTCATATGTAATCGATGACGCTGAACACAACATAATGCTGTTTTGTCGTTGTCAAAATGCTTTATTTCTCGCGGGTGGTTGGGTGGGAGCTTCCTAATGCCCTGGTGCTCTCGGAGTTAAGGGGCATCAGGAAGTAGAGGTTTTTTTGTGGTGTCGGTTTTTTCTTTTTTTACCTTTTTTTATTTTATGTCTCGTCTTTCATGTTGCCAGTGACTTGAACGGTGGTTTCCTCGACCCATGGGGCTGGCACGCCGTCTTATAGGTGAAATACCCCTGAGTACGGCGTTAAACACCAATCAATCAATCAATCAATCAGCTTTATTTTCCAAGTTCTCTTAAATTAGCATAAAGTATGTGGATTCATATGAAATCGGCGACGCTGAACACGATGGTGCCACTTTT
>JAVFBY010242764.1:0-10686 GCA_034781015.1 Tonicella lineata | reverse complement strand
TGACCTTTCTTGAACCCCACACTAGTTGACCTGATTGAACACCGTTTACTATGGTATGTGGTCAGATCTAAATTGCGGCAATACAATACTGGGGAGCAAATATAGATCTGATTTTAATCAGATTGCGAATGACTTAGTATCGGAACCTGCCACACATATAGAAGTGTTTATGACGACAAAAAAGACTATACACAAATGATTTCTCTACCAAATTGTGATCTCAATCTTTACAATTGACGGTACTGAAAATGTCATTCTATGACCTCTACAACAAAGCGGTAACAGGTGGCAAAACCACAATTCTTGTTTTGTCGTTGGACTTTCGAAGGGTTGTGAGCTCGTTTCCTTGAAAACGTACTGGTTAACATGGAACAGATGTTGACTTCTCGTTCCAACGTTTGCTATTCTTTTACTTCTTGCCATTTCAAATTGTATTCATTTGACGCCGTCTTTATCCGATGAATGATTTAACAGTTTACGGGCTGACAGTGTATAATGGCGAAAATCTACAGCAATTCAACCAATCATTAGCCTTCGGATCGATAACCACTCAGCCATTTGATTGGATACAGTTTTTCCGACAGGTCTAATATGTGCCAATGTCTGATCTTACTTTATGTGTCAAATAAAACAGTTACTTTGTCGGAGATATTTGTACAAGTTATGAGAGTGGATTGGTTCAGCTATAAAGGTCTTCCAGACTGTTAACTTCAATTGTAATATAGTTGTAGACACATGTGGTACTGCATTCCCGTCCTACTCGATGTACCTCCCATTGATCACCCAACTCAACAACGGTTCAAGTGAGGGGCAAGCTAAAATTACAATTTCAACAGGCACAAATCATAGTATATAGGCCTAAGTGTGAAACCAGTCATTTCTTAATAGCATTATGAATGATCAGCGCGAATTGTTGAAAAAGCGTCCTCTAGCGAGAAATAAAGGAACCTCAAAGTACTTGAATGGAATGCGCATGTGAATCGTGAGTACAATTGTTAATCATGCAAAAGATCTAAATCTATCTCTGGATGTCACTGACAAAATCGAGTTCAACGTAATATTGTATTAACTGTGGCATGGCCCGTCGTAAGTCACGCAAGACTACTAAAAAATTATATTTGAACAATATTAGTTCAGAAGATTCTGGCATTCAAACAGCGCGAAACGTTTGCTCTATTTTGCACAAAGAAGTCATGTTAAACTTCTAAATTCTCCGATCAGTCAGAATGCTGTTTTGAGCATGTTTCACAATGCTTGCACGTCGTTACGAACACTCAGTTACTTCTCGAAGTGTGTTACCACGACAGCTGCGCATTCGTAGCGCGGCAAATGCTTTGTTGGTTGGTAAATGGCTGCTTTCCTACTGCTGTTGTATCAGAAAAATCTGCTGATAATGTACTTTATTTTAAATGTTTCATATATTTAAGTGTTTTTAACAATTAACTGTTTTAACAGTTAGTGTGTTTTTGTCTTGATTGCTGCATGTTTTTGAGATTTTTAATACTTATGTCTGTCCATTTCGGTTTGTTTGATTTTCTTTTTTGATGTACGACGGTGGGTCCTAAAGGTCAAATATGTGTAAAAATATCAGATGTTCAAATGTTAACGCCACAGCGTAGCTGGAATACCGCTGAATGTGGCGTAAAACAACAATCAATCAATCACTCAATCCTACTGCTGTAAGTAGTATAAATATAGCATGCCGGGCCCCATTCCTTTAATGTAAATAACCCAAGGCAAAAATCCGACCCCGTTATAGACATTGCTATTAGCACCCATCCACCGTGTTGTGGATGAACGGATAATTGGGACATATTTACTCTATTGTATATCTATCTACTAGTGTCATTCATCGGGCATAAACTTGCCCGTGGGCGGAGGTTCGAATCTTAGCTCGTATAGCAGACTGCCTTTAAAACATAACCGCTGACTATTGTAATCTGACATTTATAAAACTTTTACTCTGATGAAGCATGACGTCATGACGTCTACAGTTCAACACATCAGTAAAGAAATAAAAAAAAAATAATTAAATACATAAATAAATTAAACAAAAAATTTACAAAAATATGTCATCGGTGGAGGCATGTCACATTTTCTTTCTCTGTATTAATAAAAATATATATTGAGCAATACAGGTCGTAAACGTAATATGTAATAACCCAATAAATATATAAATAAAAAGATAAATTTAAAAAAAAAAGTGTATAAAGTATACTGCAACGCCCGTTCGGACCTTTATGACTCTCGCAACGCCCGTTCCGACGCCCGAAACGCCCGTTATGAGACATGCAACACCTGTTATTACGCCCGAAACGCCCCTTATGAATAAACATTGTATAATATTTTAGAGAAAATAACCAAACACAAATAATCTTTGATTTATATTTAATTTCTCCATCAACTCGAACAACATTGGGTCGGAGAAGCATCCCGAGTTGTCCTCACATCATAAAACGAGGCGTATTAATTGACGGTCAGGATGCTTATATTCCCACTTCTGGTGATAAATCCTCTGTCGTAAAGGGGTACTCTAAGGGTAAAACTTCGTCAAACAGATCTGTCCTCATCCGTACAGCGTTACGCAACGCTTGGTTTTCATAATTTGTCGATGTATGGGGTCTTGTTTTAAAGCGAGACAATTCCTTAGCAGTCGTAGATATGCTTTTTGGATGGATTTTCGCACAGTTAGTATGTTGGCCTCTTATGTGTTGCTTACTTTGTCAAGCGTATCACCGCCTGCATCGGCTTAAATCGCTGTTCACCATGTCATTCCAGACATTGGACAACGCTTTTTCTTAGCTATTGGTGTACATAGCCATGTGTTAACTATCCACGCTTGAGTTCAAATCTTCGCTCCTGACAGATTCTGCGTCTTCATTGAAACTCTCAACGCCTTCTTTGTCACTGTCGGTGTCTATTTCGTCAGAGTCCTTCTCTTATGTATGACGTACCATATCGTAATGTGTCTTGTAAACCCACGATCACAGATGTAGCACACATACGTCATCCTTCTTGAATGAAAGTTCAGGGCAACTGAAGATTGTCAGCAAACACTGGTGTTTAACTACTCTTACGAAACCTGACGCCTTCTAGAAGCATTCTGACTTCCGTGCTGACGCCCGCAAAGAACCTACAACGCCATTTATGACGCCCGCAACGCAACACCCTCGCCATCCATGACCATCCCTCAACGACGCCCGCAACGCTTTCCGATCGATGGTGTGAGTGATGGTGCGCTACGCCACACGAAGTGTGCCACCGCCGTATACTATTTTTCTTTTATGTACTTCTGATTCTATATATAGCGAACTCTATAGCCGTGTGTATATTACAAAACAAGTCGAATTTGTTAACCGATTTTAAAATAGTCCAGGGTGGGGGGTGTTATGTCTTTTGTAGACATTTTAGCCAAGTCTGTAAGGCGAATGAGTTTTCCCTACCAAGAAGCCTTGTTGTTTTCGTATTGTTGTTATGTCAATGAAAAGGTTGTGATCAAACGTTAAGTCTAGTAATTTAGCCACATCGGATGTCCAATTTCTGATATGTAAGGTGTATTAGTAGTAGGTATACAGCACATGGGGTCCCATAACGTTATATGTACCAATCCTAGGTTGTAGGTATAGGGCGCTTCACCCGACCATGCTCTAGCCATAGGCACATGTTAAAGCATAGGGAGTTTGCCCGACCATGCTGTAGCCATAGGCACATGGCTCCGCATGGCCCCGCACGTTGTACACGGCCTCGCACGTTTAATCCTAGGTTGTAAGTATGAAGCCAAATGCCCGACCATGCTGTAGCCATAGGCACATGTTAAATCATAGGGAGTTTGCCCGACCATGCTGTAGCCATAGGCACATGTTAAGAGATAGGCAGTTCATTTTATGCATTAATCAGTACTAAAAGTTTCGCGGGCCATACGAAGCCTCACGTTGTATTACATGATAAATAGGGGTCGGGCCGCGCGTTACTTGACCAGTACTAAATTCCTCACCATTCCTCATCCCTCACGGTTTAGTACATGATAAATAGAGGGCGGGCCGCTCATGTCTTAGCCAGCACTAAATTCCGCATTATTCCGCATTCCGCACGTTGTAGTACATGACTAGTAGGTGAGCCCCCGCTCATTAAGCGTTAATCAGTACTAAATTCCGCATCATTCCGCGGTGGTGGTGGTGGTGTTGACGTACTTTGGCGTTTTGCTTTGGTAATGAGCTCCCCGGTCGCTTCATTCGCTCGACGTTTGAGGCCACGTGTCAGTGGTGTCCCCCGGACCACATGCTCCACCACATTGAGACCACTGGACTGCCTGCCGATCGACGGCTTTCGCCCCTTGTATCGCCAGAGGTCTCACGAGTTTAAAAACGCTGCTTAAGATATTCCCCAGGCCATGGCCACGTTGGTTGTAACCGCCACGAAACACGTTCAGACCACCCCGCCGGCTTGCCGGGTGTAGTAATTGTCGTAGGCTTGTTGTCGATCACTCATCGTTATGTGAAATGCGCAGTACGTCTCCGTCGAAAGTGTAGTGTTGAGATCATCTTCCCACGCCAGATTGGGACCGGTCGCCAATAATCGTCCCTTTATCGATTTCGACGGTGGTAAATTCTTTCTTCTGCACGGGAAGGTATTGGATATGTTGAAACTCTTGACTGATTTGCACACCGTTGTTGCACGCATCGGTAATCACGGTGCGTAAGAGGGGTGCGAGTGTGTCTCCCACCACACGGAGTTCGACGACGTTGCAGTAGACGTATAAGGCATGAAACCCGCTCTCCACTCCGTCCCGTTTCACACCGGGTAGGCGTTCGATAGGATCAGCACTGGCCAAGACGTTGATGTTGGACGTCTGGAACCCGAGTAAGGTTTGTAACCTAGGACTGAAGGTGATGTCCATTTTTTTCCGTCATAGCAGCTGGAAGACTTGTTGGGTGGCATTGAACTGGAAGTTGACGACACTCCTGGTTTCATGCGTGGTCGTTTGCTGATCTTTCAGCACCAACTCGGTTAACGCCTCGGCGAGGTGGGTGGGGGATCGATACTACCCAGCAGGGAGTTCATAGGGATGGGACTCTTTATGCAAATCTAAAACGTCCAGCACACCGAAATATACCCCACGGGCTTGAATGTTGTACCAGCTGTCATGGGAGATGAGTCCCACTAGGCCACATTCCCAGTCGTTAGTGAGTCGAATCGCCTGCGGGAGTTGGGTGGTGTGATGCCCCACCGTATTGTTGGGAAAGACTTACATCGAACTGTAGCTGGGAAGGGTGATGTGAAACATACGGGGTCGAACGTCGGTGTCCACTGCAACAAGCACACTGAAGCCACACCAGTCGAGGGCGGCCTTTTCATAGGGACTCCAACGGATTGGCGGTCGACTCTGTCTCTCTCTTGGATTGCGGTCACCACTGCGTGTCTAACGCCGTGCCCCACGATCTGTGGCCCAGCCTGCTTCTGTGGTGCGCTCTTTGTCAACCGGGCGCGGGCGCGGGGCGCAGAGGCGCGGGCGCCGAGATCAGTGGCGCGGGCGCGGGGTCTACCGCGGGGTGTTGAGAAATGTGGTGTTAAGACTGATTCTGCAGGTACTGCACCTGCGTCAGCTGTGGGTACTATGGGGGCTGCCCGCCTGGGTGGTGTTGGAGGGAGTATTTCCGGCGGAGATTGTGGACTGGACTCTGGGGTGTTAGCCTCCCACCATGCCTTGTTCGGGCAGCGAATTTTCGTCGTTCTCGTAGGGCGACATTAATTAAATCAACCATGTGGGTCTTTGGGATGATGCGTCCATCGAAAACGAGTTCCCCAGTCTCGGCTTGTCGTGTGGTCGGACTGTTCTGGATGCGTTGAAGTAAAGCACTGGCTTTTTTGCGTAGATGAATAGGTACGCTGGACAAGACGTCGTTTTCAATCTGTTTAAGCCCTGGAGATTCTGCTGTTGAGGATTCCCGGGAGGGGGCGGTCAATGTTATTGAGTCCATTGTTGGGGTGGATCCTTCCGTACGGAGTGGTGTAGTGGTGGTTGTGGTCGATTGGTCTAGTACTGGTGGTTGTGGGGGTGAGTGAGCTCCTTGCAATTGGGTTTGGTAGGTCAAATAACGCTGTAGCGTCTGGTGATAGTGGTGGAGTTTCTCCATATCCGAAAACTCTGATCGTCGTAATATGGCTTCTATCTCTGGATCCAAAGTTTTCAAAGCAGTGGCCTGACCTCTGCTTTTGGGCTTGTTGTAGGGCTTCCAACAACCGAGGTTCCACCATCGCCATCTTTTTTGCAGAGTCCACACTAGGTGCGTTTTCCGCCCAACAAGGACCCGACGAGTCCGATGAATGGTGCCGCTAGAGCGCTGAATAAAAACCACCACGTTGCACGACGGCTGGTTTCCGTTTGAGACTGACGGCTTTGTCAGCGAGGAGTCGGAGCTGGGTTTTATACGGTTGCAAGGTAGCCTTCTGACGTTGCGTGAGGGGGACATTTAAAGTATTTTTAGCACACTCACACAGACAGGTCATGAGCTGGTTATTACTTCCCCGCACGAGGGCTCGACAAACTTCAGGAGGTGCGGTCGCCATGACACGCAACCATAAGGAGATGTCTCTTCACTCAAGCTGACATGATACTTATGGTGTTTTTACGATGACTGGTGTGGTGTGCTCCAAGGTTTGGCTTTTATACTTTCCGCATGTAGACGTACTGGATTTGTCCGGGGATGACGGCCGTGCGTAAACGGAGATCGTCTGGTGTGGCTTGTTTCAAGTCAATGAGTAAATACCCGTGGGGTTCCCTGGTGGCGTCAGTGAAACTCTCACGTACAAACTTGGTATGACCCGGGTACATCAGCTTGGCGATGTGGGTGATTTGGGAGGCGTTTCTGGGATTTTTAAACACCACGAGGTATTGGGCGTTTAAACTGACGATGCGATGCCCTTTCCCTGAATGGAATAAATTTTGCACAATGTACACGACGCTCCCGCTCCAGTGGTGGCTCCCTTTGGTGAAGAGGGCTGTGAGACGGCCGTCGGCTTCGGCCATGAGATCATCCACCGCCACTAAGGATTTGACACTGGGATTGAGCGTGTGCAGATCAGGGACACCTTCGTGGAATTCGACCGTCGGCATGGTGTCGTACAGCGATTGCCATTCCAGATAACACCACACGATCCGCTGGGGTGCAGGGTGGATGAGCATGGCCGCGTGTTGTATCAAGGCTCGTGTGAAGACTGATTTTCCACTCCCGGTTGCCCCAGAGACCAAGGCTGTAAAATGATGCTGGAACCGTGTATCTATGCAGAATCAAAGCGTCGTGTTGAAGTGTTGCGCAGCGTAGGTGGTGGCGACTTGACCCAGCAGAGGTAAGATATCGATGTAGAAGGCACCTGACCAGACACCTAGGGTGAGTAAGACACCGCACAGTACCACCCAAGTCACTTTGTTATGTCGACAGTGCTGGTTCCACAAGCGGTTGCGTGTGGTGTTCTGAGTGGCGTTCTGAGTGGTGTTCTGGGTAGTGGTATGCATGTCGATGTCGATGTCCATACCTTGCTGGGTGGATGGGTGGTCTCGAGTCTGGCTATATCTCGCCGGTGCTTTGACGCTATGTCTTGTCAACTGTGTCGAGCTTCATACTGAGTCGGTGTGATGTCTCAGGCTCTTCAATACGTTTCAAATCACTCGCTGGAATCCACGAAATGAACGTTGCGGGCCACCCGTCCCACTTTACCCAATGGTAGGTCCAACGACGTCGTGTCTCCGTCTTGAGGATCTTTTCTACCTGGTAGTTGTCGTCGAGGTTGGTTCCGACACCGAACCTGTCTTTTGTGTTGGAAGGTACAGGCACCGTCCCTTGAGACGTCGACGTACTTCCGCTTGATGCTGCACCGCGACCTGTGTAGGAGCTCTACCAATACTGCGGGGATAGGCTTTGTTATAGCCAAGGACTAAGTCCGACACGACATCGACAACTTACGTGTGTTGGTGGCTGTGAAATGCTTGTACATAGGGCTTTAAATGCACGATTGAAGCGTTCGACCACCGACGCCTTTGTTTCGTTCCTGGTGTAAAAAAAGAAGACTTGACGCTCGCGTAGAAACTGTTGAAAGGTCTTGTTGAGAAACTCTGTCCCTTCGTCCCTCTGTAAGTACAAGGTTTGTTGACCGGTGTCAAAGATGTGCTGAAAGTCCGCCACGAGATGACTCCCTGTTATGGCTCGAATGGGTATCACCCAGGCGTATTAAGAGATAATATCAATACACGTGAGAAGGTAACGATAGCCGTCGTTGTGTTTGCACTTTGCATGTCCACCAAATCAGCCCGCCATTGGCTGTCTATACCCCAACGATTGCGTTGAAAGTGACGTCTCGCTGCTCGATGTAAGATATACGCCGGTTGTTCTTTCAACCAGTGCACGATTTGGGCTTTCGTGGTCTTGTTTCCAGCCTCTCGGACAGCGTTCCATAACCCCGATACCCCACTGCACGCGGCTGAGCTCTGCGGTGTGTAGTACAAGTCACGTAACTTCTTGTCGAACGTTTTTGTGATCACGGTTTGTGATGTATGTGGTGGTGTTGTCTGCGGTGATGAGCGACGTGTAGAGGTGCGACGGCCAGCGGTGCGAGTGGTAGAGGTATGACCTTATAGATGTACGTCGAGCCATGCTGGTTCGTTTGAGCGCACACGTCTTCGGTGAATTGTTTCAATGCCAGTACACGGCCTAGATTCACTCGACCATCCTCAAACACCCCCGAGACAACGCTTTTATAGCCGCGTAAGTCTTGTGCCGAATTCACGGGTGTGTCCAACGGTGGGGCGACGGTGGGCTGACCGATACACGACGGACACGTCTTCTTATATGCGGTACGAGGCTGGTGGGTGTCAGTATAGTCATTCGGTTTGAGCTACCGATGATAGTGTGCTACTGATAATGATGGAACGTCCGATGAAATAGTGTGACGCCATGAGGGGCTACTGTCGTGTTCAAAAATTTGACAAGTCCGCGCCTATAGTACACGAAATAAATAACCTGCAGAACAGCAAACCACACAAAATAATACATAATTAAATACATGATGAAGTACATCATTCAATATATCAATACATATGTGTTGGTACAGTGTTCTATTTGATGCAGTGTCTTGCCGTGGAGTTGTCGTGCTGGATTCACAGGTCTTGCCACACAAGAAGGATACAGCGTGAATTCACAAGCCTGGCCAAGAGAAGCGCACAACGTCTAGCATGTCGTAGTCTACAGTTGAATACAATAAATGATTAAATAATTAAATAAATTAAATTAAAATAAATATGACCGTTGTGAAGTCGTGAGGTACGCCGTAAGGTACGTGAGGTACGCCGTAAGGTACATCGTGAGGTATGACTTGAGACTCGTACTTGACACGGGGTGGGTCATAATAAATACATAAAGTAATACAATAAATGATTAAATACTTAAAGAATAAAATAACAATGACATGCTATTTACACTGGTGCACGATAGGTTCATAGATACATACCTCGTGAAGAGCCGCAGCGTGGTGGGGAGGGTGTATTACGTGAACGCGGGGCTAATACTTGATTATGTCGTGAATCCTCGTGCATGCGGAGCTGTACCTGTAACCTGGGTGTGCTTCGTGAGTGCGGAGCTTTACCTTCAAGCTGGTGCTCGAAGAAAGTGAAGTGCTAATACTACAATACGTCGTGCTCTCTCGTGAGTGAAGGGCTATCTCTCCAGCATGTGCGCGCGCGGGGGTATCTCTCCAGCATGATGCGCCTGGTGAGTGAAGGGCTATCTCTCCAGCATGATGCGCCAGATGAGTGAAGGGCTAATACTTGATTACGTGTGGTGAGCGCGGGACTAATACTTGATTATGTGTGGTGAGCGCGGGGTTAATACTTGATTACGTGTGGTGAGCGCCGGGGTAATACTTGATTAATTGGTGAAGCGGGTGCATATCTCTACAACATGCTGAAGCAGGTGTATAACATGATAAGGCCTACGTGTGGTGAGCGCGGGATAATATTTGATTACGTGGGGAAGGGGGTGCGTATGTCTACAACAACGTGAAGCGGATGAATTACGGGTGAATTACATGAATACATGAATATGTGGTAACCGCTTGTGCGCGCGTGGCTATACCTTCAAACTGGGTGAAGCGGGTGTATTACACGAATACGCGGTGAAGCGGGTGAGCCCTCGTGAAGCGGGTGAGCCCTCGTGAAGCGGGTGAGCGGGGGTATGTGGGGATGTACTACTATGCGAGGTGAGCCCGGGGAGGTATCTGTTCAACAGGGTCGTTTTGGGACGTATCCCCGCAACCTGGGCTGAATAAACATGACGTTTAGGTGTCATATTCTGCGCTAATAATACTACTGTTGTCAACTTGTCGTCCATCATGTCTCTGTAAAAGGAAACGTGACTCGTCGCTGAACCATACTCGCCACCAGTTTCCCGAGCGAACGCGTAAACGTCGATGTTGGCGTTGCAGGACGGGCCAACGTATGGTCTCTTAGCCCGTAAACAAGCTTCTCGAAGTCGGTTCCGAATGGTTTGTGCTAACATCCGTCTCAAAGCAGGTACTTGCCCAGCTGTGTTCGTTGCTGTGGTAGTTCGGTGACGTAAGTGATTGACCCGGATGTAGAGATCTTGTGCTGCAGTTGTCATGCGAGGTCTATCACTTCGGGGCCAGTCTTCTGCAGAT
>JAVFBY010242653.1:0-10687 GCA_034781015.1 Tonicella lineata | reverse complement strand
CCCAAAATAATGTATTTCTGGGTAATTATAGAATTACCTGAAGTTGAGTTATACTTATTTTCTCAAGAAGCAGAAATAACTTAAGAAGCATTTCGTTAATTCCACACAACTTTCTAGACTAGAAGTAACTAAAAGTATTACATTTAAATATTTGTCCCAAAAATTAAAATGCAGGGGCGGCAACTCCCGTATACTATATAACAAGGCTTGGATTGACATTCATACCTTAACATAAAGAAGGCTTGTGTGTTTGAAAGGCGAAATTCATGTATCTCCGCATGGCCCTGGTCCATGTGGAGTAATAACTTTAAACTTACCGACTTTTCCCTGGCTTTTTGTCCCTTATTTTCGTTTTTGTAGGAAGTTTAAAACTCAACCCAATACTTTAGAACTATTTAATGTATTAAAAACTCGATCTTTGGCACAAATTGGACCGCCATCTTTCTACTCTCGTTGACAAACGATATCACTTTCAAACGTCTTTACTTTGAAGAGTTTTCACATATAAATATCTCAGAAAGTCCATTTGTAGCAAACAAAACTGTAAATTACTAAATTACTAAATTGGACAAAATGGTGATAAATGAAAAAACTAGAAATTACACTTTTTTTTATTAAGCAATGCTCTGTATCCTTATATACGGGTACATACGTGTAGTAGACTAATACTGATACAGAACTCCGCATCTATACACAAACATGTTTTAAACTGAAGAACATTTCCTCGTGACAAGCTAGTCTATACATTAAATAGGCTCATACAAATTTAAATATCTTCGTGGAATAAGTAGTCCATAATTGCGTGTGTTTTATAAATATGCTTAAAGCTAGCGATGTGACACATACAGTTAAGTATAATCAGACGGATGATAAGTCTATATAAGCTAATATGATAAATGAATCAACTAATTCCTCTTTGCCATTAACCCTATTGATATAACCTTAATTATATAGCACTCATTAGCTCCACGTCAACGATCTATTACTTTATTTGATAATGGGAGCTGTAAATCAGTGAAAAAGACAAATATGTCGACTTGGGTGGTCTGTGATCTATCTTACCATGCCACAGTCTGTACAAAGTAATTAAGCTTACGTAGCCAATGCATGCAATGTCTACTGAAAAACTATAAACAAATGAGTCACTCGGTGGCCGTTTTTATGGCTCACTTGAATGTTTATTTATGCGAAACTCTCAATTTGCAAAGTGTCCATACTGTACCGATTTCCGTTTTAAAGTGTCATTAATTAAACAAATAAAAAAGCCCCCATTAAATGCATTTCCACAGTGGTATACTATTATAAAATGCAGTAAAATGGTCTTGTTTTTGTACAAGAATAATGACACGCACGATTTCGTAGTGTGCCTCAAGTAATGCAGTATCTCACAATCAGTTGTCAACGACGATAAAGTAATAAAGAGATAAATTTATCATTAATGTCATGGGATGTTTAAAAATAAAGATTTAACAGGAGGGCCAAGTAAAAAAAAGTACATCATACAGTTTTTTTATGAAAAAGAAAAATGTATAGTAATTATGTTGTTCCCATGCGGATTAACAAACAAAACTTCTTTGAAATGAGCTTTGGTATTTGTAAGGATTCCTTCAGGTATACAAGATTGATCGAGACAAACACTCAGAAGATAATAGCGACTGTTCTGATTGACCTGCTGGACTTTCTACTCGGCCTGGTCATCCATCTCTGTCTCTGAGACACGCCAAATGAAAACCCAAAACGGACTAGAGCTTTCACTGGAACACAAAACCAATGAGCAATTTGCATGTGCTGTCCGTTGGTACATTACAGCTGAAAATGACAAATTGTCTATGTGATATCTATTAAAATCAAACGGGCGTTCTGAAGGGGATTGTGTTTATCCTCGTCTTTGTCAGCTCAATCATCGCGGACCTAAGAGGAATTAATATGTCAACAGTTTTGACAGCTGATGAAGGCTGAGCGCCATAGCGGCACCTGCATCCATCGCTCATTCTGTCAGGGGATGCACTCATCCACTGCCAGGCAAACCGTTCCCACCCGACTCCCTTGAAACTCGACTCTCACTCCCCTTACTAAAGCCAGAGCTACGATTGATGGGGCCGGAAATAGCTGGTGACTACCTCTGCCAAAACCAGTTATAAACTCGCACAGGGAGAGACTGCAGAATTAATTGCTCGCACCATGCTGACTGCCCTTCCAGATGAAAGATAGCTGTCGCAGTAAACAATTTGTCTGTCAGAGTTGAGTTGTTGTGTTGATGTGGCTGTCACGTATATGACAGCTCTACAGTAACTGAGAATGTTGAAGTTCACCCTGAGATATACTCTGCCCCTTAACACTGTCCTTTTATCACGCATAGGTGGAGATCAGTTTCCAACATGAGTACCGGCCCATATCAGAATATGTAGTATTCCTTCCCCTCCCTGACACCAGCGCATTAAACTCCGTGTCAGTAAGCTCCTAAATACGATCTTTCCAGCCATGTAGGCCTCCTGAATCTTTCACAGTCCTAACTTATACTGGAAGTGTCTGGTAACTTGTTTGAAGCAATTTGGCTATCTATATTTCTTCAGGGAGACGGATTCTGAAGTATCGCCTAAAAGCCCATATAGCTGGAAACATGTGTGCTGGAGGGAACTTTAACCTGTTTTATAACATTAGCGGGTTATGTCTAGATAAAGATGATGGCGTTTGAAGGTTTGAATATTATAAATCTAGTCCCTACATAAAACATGTTTTGTAGAAGGAGGCGGTAATTAAGTGTGACAGACACAGCCTGTCTTAGGTTCCTTAAAACCTCAACCTACTCTTTCACATTTATCGCCCTTATCTTTCAAGTTTCCATGTGTTAGCAAGGAGAACTGACAGATGCTAACTGGTAGTGACTGACGATACAGTGTTGTGCGCGAGCTGTCGGTGTTCCTAACACACGCTGATGACAGCAGCCATCTATTTTCATTAGGAAGGTTTGCTACACTTCACAAGTGGAGATTCTCGGTTGATGTCTAACGCTGAGACCCCATCGAGATTTTGATTGAACGCAGGTCTCTCATCAACCCGCTAATCAAATTCTAACTGACGCGCTCTAACTTTTCTCCTTTCTCTGCGGCTTGTCAGTCTGAGTTTGTGGGGACCTAGGGGATATGTTCTATATCAAACAAAACATTGTACCCCCAGCCTAGCTACCCCCAGCCTTGGTATACACCAAATTATGTTGGTGGTTCACCTTGCAAACACACTCCTTTATGTATGTATTGAATAGAATCATGTGTGTCTGAAACATCTAGGTTTATCTTTTGACTATAGCTGTTGTCGGATATAAACCCTAATACAATACTTATCATAACTCATTGCACTGTGAGTGTTACAATAGGAGTCACAAAAGTTCATGTGGAATATTTTTTTCACACATGATGTCGTCTAGGTTTAAACTCTTATAACCACTGACAACATGCAGACTAAGGCAAGAAGATACAACCACATGTAGCTTTAAGCCCCGTCTACACGATGACATTTGCTCTACAACAACATACAACTTTTGTTTAACTATGTTGTAGCTTGTTGGACGCCCCTGTCAAAACGATAAAACATTGTCAAACTTTTGTTTGAAGCTGTTGTATGATGAAAAAGAGGGAAAATCGTAAAATAGACAAAAAAGCTCCAACTTGCATTGCAAAAAATGTATGATCGTTACAATTTGTCAATTGCTGCTGCAGCAACACTCTTTTCTGTCATTATTATGCGTGGAAGCGTCGTCGTAGCGACCACAGAAAATCCCCAGGTCTCCAGCATGCCTGCCAATGCTGCCACCGTTAAGTCATGCGACAAAAACAACGTCATGGGATAGTTATTCGTACGTTGATTAGTTAATGTGGAAAGTAGGACACAACAACAGTTGGTCGGTTGGTGTAGACCGCATCGTTCAACAAGCTCAAACATCGACAAACTTGTTGCATGATGTTGGAAAATGCATCTATTTTCCAGCACCAACCAACTTTTGTTGTGTCCTACTTTCCACATTAACCAATCAACAGACGAGTAACAATCACCTGACGTTATTTTTGTCACATGACTTAAACATGACATGCCTGCTGGAGCGCTGGGGATTTTCAGTGGAGACGCTACGACGGCGCTTTCGACGCATAATAGCAATTGACGAAGTATTACGATCTTACATTTTCTGGAATGCAATTTGGAGCCTTTACGATTTTCTCTCTTTTATCATACAACAGCTTCAAACAAAAGTTTGACAATGTTTTATCCTGTTGTTCCGTGTCGACAGGAATATCCAACAAGCTACAGCTTGGTTAAACAAAAGTTGTATCTTGTTGTACAATAAATGTTTCATCGTGTCGACGGGGCTTTAACGTTATTTAATTAGACAAACAGTGCAAATGTATAGTACACGACACCACTATAAACCAACTTATGTTATATAAGTTGGCACTAAAACTAAATGCCACTAAAACAACTTATGTTATGTTTGTGCACAGGAATTCTTGGTATTGAAACCTGATGTGCTCTTCGATGTTCGAATGTTTAACACACTGCGGCTCCTAATTTTCGCTTTTTCTTTGGCTACCCCTTTCATGAATACAATATAAAATGTTTTTGCTTTAACAAGTTTATTTAAAACGCATTATTATATGTTTAAATAATCTGAACATACACTTCAATGTGTTCCGTTCTGCGGGGTTTACGTTTTTCAAATATCCATTTTTATTGACTGTTAAAAAAAGTCACTTAAAGGCTGTTACAACAGAGCGCACAGCAGTTGTGCATCGTAAACTGATAGGTCTTTCAACAGTTGTGGAATTTGTTTTATAGACTGTTACAAAAATTACAATACACCCAACAGTTGTGGTAAACTTTTGATAGACCACAATTCCACAGAGTAGTAAACTGGGTGTTATCGACTGTTACAACAGTTACGAAAGTTTTGGTTAACTTGTTCCTGTTTGTAGTCAACTGTTGCAAAAGTCACCCAACAATGTATTCGATGGTAGTATCCGGCTTCACCAATTGAGCTGCAGCGCCATCGTATGAGTAAAAGAGCATACAATACGAAGTAAAAGACTAATCGATACGGTCAGTCCGATGTGTGACGTTCGAGAATCGAATAATAAAAATGGGTCATTGGCTGGAACTTCCTGTTGTTGTATCTGCTGCAGTGGGACACCCCAATCTGATTAAAATCAGATCTACATTAGCTGCCCGGTATTAAATTGTCGCGATGTAGATCTGAAGACAACCCCCCCCCCCCCCCCCCCAAATGATGTCGATTGAGGGCCGCTTACCAGTTCAAGGTAGGTTAGTTCGGGATTCCCTTGGGACTGCCCTTGTTTACAAGCATCTATGTTTACCACAGCTTCCTACCATCTGGTTTTTAATTGGTCAATTTAAACGGTGATTTTTCTCGAACCCCACACTAGTTGACGCCATTGAATACCGTTTGCTATGGTATTTGCTCGGATCTACATTGCGACAATACAATACCGGGGAGCTAATATAGATGTGTTTTAATCAGATTGGGGGACACTCAGTCCGTCTGCTGTGGTGTTATGCCCTTTAAATTGCACGGTTGTTTTTTGCAACATGTTTGTCTTTGTCCAGTATTTGTCTTTTCTTACATTTGTTTTCAATGCCGTTGGGGTGGTTATGTTCACCTGTATGGTGTTAAACCAAACCAAACAAATGGAAAAACTGACTAACTTCAGCTTAAAGGTCTTTAATTTTGATCCATATACTTGGTTACACCATTTCTGAAGATTGACGCAAGTGGCTGCACAGAGGTTCCTGTCTCGCTTCCCCTCTCGCAAAACATTTTCTCTGAGAGGCAATTTGTTGGTTTGTGGCGATTTGAACTATAAACTCTGTCGTTTTCCACAACACAACAAGCTGGGGTGATCATGGTTGCGGTCTCTATAGAGGCCAGCGGCTGCCTTCCATCTCTCATTTCGTCATATGAGTTAGATCAACATCAACATGGCGTCAACCCGACAGATCAACTGAAGCAATATACATTTCCTTCATGTTTTTTCTTTTCTGAATTGGAAAGCCTGCGTATTTTGTCATTCTAAGTATATCAAAGCATTTCGAGTGACTTGGTTAGAGTGAGTTTTTAATGGGAATTTTCGGGAATAGTCTGTGTGACAGTTAGTCACAAATAAACAATGAACAGCGGGCGGAATTCAGAGTAGACCGTGGCCAGAGTGCATTTTAGTTATTAGAATAACGAACTCTCTTCTAGCCCAGAAATCGCTATTCACTAATATCGAACTCTTGTCTGGAACAGAGTTCGTTACTCGAATAACGAAAAACGAACTCAGGTCTAACTTCTGCCCGCCACAATTGACAAAGTTTGGCCCATTAAGCACATAATACCGAGAATAGAGTATGCCAGGATAGTTGTGGTTTATATCAATGACAAGTGAGACAAGCCCACCCAGTCATCTCGAGTGGTTCGAGCTTCAAAAGAGCAGACACTTGATAGAAACCATATACACATACAGGCAAGTCAACTCACTGAGTTTTTCTAATAAACTAGTTAAGGGAACTTTTTGAAGAGGTTTTTATGATTTAATCTCTGGCTGATGGAATGGCTAGCTACACTACTTTGACATTTTAATTTGTTTTGGGAAAAACTTGTCAGAAGTACTCTGGTAATGTTCAGATATCATCAGCCTTTGACAGCAGAACCGGGCGCTTTTTTTCTTCTTTCAACGTCACTCTCAAACATCCTCATTATTGGCTCGGCTTAGACATTCAGTTGGTTATTAATTTCAACTACATCATGACTAAAGTTCTGTAGTTTGGGTTGGAGTTGGCGCCTCTCCTTTGTGCGAGGTGGTAGAGGTCGGCATTGCCCAGCCAGACCCGCTGACTGATATTACACTCTATCAATCACCTCCCTCAACACTGATCATTGTTGATGCATTTTCTGACAGTGCCGGGTCAGAAGTCACTTCCAATCATAGGAAATAAATAATGAAAGGCCTGTGCTAATCTGGTGAGCGATTATCAGTCAAGAGATCTGCTAACTCTCTGTCCTGCCTGACTCACCCCAGGCCACCCGGTCTATATCTACTCTTGATACAAAACAGGCCCGCTCCAAAAGGGACGAGTAAGGGAATGTGGGAGGAGGGAGGGCTAGGAGACCAGTCAGGGCTATTTTGTGTCGGTTTGACGAAGGTCAGAAGTTAAGAGAAAAGGTATGCAATTCCCTTAGGTACTTCCCATTTCGTATAAAATAAATAAAACAATTTCTCTGACTTCAAAAAGAAACTTGTACACTGTTACTTTTCTTTGCCTTAGGTTGTTTTATGATTTACAAGAGTGTGGAATTCTGAAGCACCTAGATCAAAGGCACTGTTTAAATCTTGATGCAAACTGCTGGTACACGTCAACAGTCCAGAAGTGAACTGTCTGTTTTCGATCACCTTCTCTCCTCATTTATTATATAAATATGTTCTGACAGTGTTGGGCTGAGGAGCAGATGGGTGTTAGAAGTTGGCACTTATCTGTTCGCACTGTGTTGGTTGTGTTTATGGTACAGACTGACAGGGTGTTCACTGTGTATCACGGTACACTCCATACCTTCACCGTTACCAACCATCTCAACATAACCAAACCATCACACACAACGATTAACTGGGGATATTTCACTTTTTCACATCTTCTGTTTACCCGTTTAGTCGTTCCCCGGCATCTCGAATGGGCCTGCTGAGATGGTGTTAATGTGCAAGTGTGAACCGTTAGACTGTAAAACGATAGTTAAGTTATAAACTCTCTCTAGGATTCTAAATACGTCGTCATTTACCTACATCAAGAATAAACTGAACACCGGAGTTAGCCGAGCTGCATACAATACACATATTTACCCAAAACTAATGCTAATAAAATAACTTTGATTTGATATTGATAATAAATAGAATATTAACTTGTTCTCGGTCTTTTATTGATGGATAACTCCTTTTAAGCAAAATAAAAAATACCATATTCTTTGTTATGCGTAGGAAATCCTCTTATTATCTGCTAGACATGAAACTGTGAGAGCATCGATCAACACATCCGATGAAACGCCTGGCGATGGGGATGTTTTTGTTTTTTTTTGTCCCAATGGCCAGTGACAAGGGTAGTATATATAAGATAAAAGTTGTCTACCATCAACAAAATCGTAATTTATATTTTGGAAAGGGTAATGACTATTGTATAACTGTCTGAATTATCGAGAGGATTGAGCGACAGTTAAGAAGGGATGTACGTGTTATTTTGGTGGGGTAAAAGTGATGAGATACCACCCTTGAGATGTGACCAGTACTGTCAAAAGCGAAGAGAGAGGTGAGCGAATAAAGCGAGAAGACTGTGTCATTTCTATCATCGGTAGGTCTCTGCTACCCCGGACAGCTGTCTTCACTTCCCCCGGGAGATGTTTACCAGGCGTACTGACAGCTACATGACCAACAACCCTCCTTTAACATTAACTTAAATCTCCCTCAGCAAAATGACAGCGATACCACCGCGAAAGAGACAACGCCTTGTTTATGCTTATCCTTAAGAACGCAGTTGTTTGTTACATACTTCAATGTAAGAGGACTTTATGGTGGGCTAACTAAGCTTCATCGTCAGCTCTTATATTTCACGCGCTTTCTCGCGTTACTTGTCATCTATATAATTATATCCAGCAGCCATTAAGGTGCGCTATTGACTTTCTATTATATATTCTAGGCAGGACAGCACGAGATCCGAGGCGTGCTATCTTAACACGTGTTCCTGGGTTAATTCTACAGATGACAAGTATAACGCGAGAAAGTGCGGGAAAAGCCGTTTGCACACCGTAGTCCAAGCAACACGTCTTATCTTGACGTCACGTGCATGTATTTGAGGCGATGTCCCCAGATCTAAAAAGAGACAATTACAAAACCTGGGAGATAATATAGATTATATTTTAATCGGATTTGACTAAAATATAGGCAGGATTAAGAAAGATTAGTTATTTAGACGTTATTAGGAAACCCAGAACAGATCATTTCATCACGTTAACTACTAGAAATTGAACATTAATATCAATCTTCGCTTATTAAATAAACAAATAACTAAAACACTCAGGAATTTTTCGATGTCCAGAAAAAGTGATGTCTGTATAGAAATAGACTCCACATATCTATCGCGTGTGGCTGAAAGAAGAGTTCCTTGTCTATCAGTGTTAACTTGTACTCATATGAATTGTGTTGTCTTCTGTCCCGAGAGAGAAGAATAGCGGTTACATGGTGTGACAGGTGATCACCAAACAACACGAGCATTTCGCCAGCCTGACCTATTAGCCCTGTGGTCATCCATCAACCACTCATCCGTTTCATTACCTCTGAAGTCGGCTAACTCACGGTAGATTGCATGATTGTGGCCAGCGACTGGTCAGCAAACCCGTGTCAATTGATTAGGTTACAAATGAAGGGGTGTTAGGTTGAGACGGAGAGAGACAGCCCAATAGAGAGCCGCCCCCAGCTCTACCAACCTGATGGATAGCCGGCAGCGGTGGCAAATACTGTCTCCGTCCTAATTAGTTTTTAAGGCATGATGGTAGTGTTTTGCTGAAAGATATTACAGCAATAAATATTCCAAATTGACAGTAGGGTTGGAATTGGAGGAAATTCTGCCTTGATAGTTGGCACAGCTCAGCATTATCACCTGTCTGTCATCGATAAAACTCAGATTGAATTGGTGTTATTAAATGACAGAGGCAGACTAATTTATCAGCAGCGCCACAGAGAGAGAATGAACATGTGTAAAGAGAATCGACCAGAATCGGGGGAGCTTAAAGCGAGTCCACCACACAAGCAGCCCCACTCACAATGGACAGCCTTAATGGCACTTCTGTAATAGAGTCAAACCGATTTGCCTTGTACACTCGGCCAGCTTGAGCCACTTGGGCGATGATCATCTTTTGATTACACGATATTGCTTGTCACATTGACTGCCATTTATTTTCCTCTTCTCCCTCAACGCCACCAGCTATCCATCTTAGAAAACCTATTACAGCTCAATTTTTACTCCCTTTGATTACTGTCGTCCAGGCCAGATGGGAATTTATGGTTATTTTCCAACATCCTCTTTTAAAAAAGAATGATGGCCGCTGTGGGTCTATGGCTATAAAACTGGCCGTGTTTTAGACAGGTTGGCAATGAGATGGAGAGTTGAAGAGACGCACCAAGACCAAACGTCAAGCGTGCAGTCACCAGAGAGTGATACATCATTCACACGCCACATTCCCACTTCCATTTCAGTCAACAGTTCCCCCACTAACTGGACATTCGATGGCTCTTCTGTGTTTTTGTTCCGACATTTTAAATGGCTTTAGTTCGTCTTCTTGCAAAATTGATAGGTGCCGCTGTCAACTTCCCGGATGTGAAGACTGACATGGTTTTAATGTACATCATACATCATGTCCAGAACGGTGGCCACGATAACATATCACTGACATCAACCTTGTCAAATAAACTTTGCATCTTGCTTTCAAGACCGTATTTTAAGAAGTGTAGGACTATCAAACAACTTAAACTGACAGAACTACTTTAAATGGGCTGTTTGAACTCCAATCCATCCAGCGATATATTTGAGCTGATTCTACAATTTAAGTCGATTTCATAGTTTTGAACACCAATGCCAGTATACATGAATTCAAGCACAT
>JAVFBY010242542.1:0-10688 GCA_034781015.1 Tonicella lineata | reverse complement strand
ATTTTTGCGGTATTATTTTAGTTTATGAACTAACTTTGACACCACTTAAAATCGTTGCTGTCTGAATTTACTGAAAAGGCGAATTTTGAGGGCGTATGCCACTTTAAGTGCAGAAGGAAGTTCCTTTCTCGTGAACCTTTCATCCGATTACAAACCTTTACCCTTGCATCATATATCTAACGTATTACCCGCTCTTAGTTCATTTAAAAGTTCTGAAATATCCATTGAATGGAAGGTGGGCTTTCAAATAGTTGTAAAATAAAGTCATAGAGCTTAAAACTAGTCTTTTCGTGCAATTAAAATTACATTCTGATCAAATTAAATGCAATTGACAACAGCGACGCCTATCGTCGAGAGAATGTATAAAACCATTTTCAATGACGATGCACAAAATGTGCGATCAACAAAACGGTTATTATTATGTTTTCGACCGTTTTTGTGTCACAAAAATCTAGCTGTTGTGAATTAAGCAAAATTTAAATCACAATCATGTCGACCGATAATAAAATCTTACAATAAGATTTAATAATTTAGCTAAACTTGTTTTTATGGTGTGGAGGCGGCCATCTTTGATTTCTATTACCCCAGAGACCCTTCATCCCGAAAGTTTTCCAATCAAAATAATAGGAATTTGCTTGACAGATAATAATATGTTTTATCGGACCTCTGGTAAATATCACAGATTGCTGATTGACCCCATGACCAATTCGAGCCGACGAGTGAATGGACAATAGGATATAATTCATTTTTTGTTTCTGCATTTATTTATTCAGGTTAATGAAGTACACAAATAGGTACACAAAATGAAACAGCCAAAACAGGTAGAGAAAATAATACAACGTGTTAGGCCTATACATTAATATAAAACATTCCACAGAGCACCTACTAAAAACAAATATAAGAGCTTGTTTAAATAATTGATAAATTACCAATTGTAAAATAAACCACACACTTATTGATAATAAAAACACAAAAAGAGAAGTAAGAACAAAATGAATTATGTGAGATAGAAAACTACGGATAATGTTTAACTAAATGAACAAGAATATATAGAGTAAGTCATGAATTAAGCATATATTATACAGTTATATACTTTTTACCATATTATTATTCTGTGATATTGACCTACATGTAAATAAAATATATCGAGCAAGGCGTCAGCCGAGGTTAAACTATTTTCTTGGGTCAATATGTCAACAGCATAATTACCTGGTAAAAAGCATTTTTTTTAAATATATAACATTTTTAACATATTTCATCAGTTGCCAACAAACGACAAAGAACATTTTTCGTCATGGTTGGCAGTCAACCGATAACGTGGCTCATTATGACGCCATGTTTTTGAGGCCGCTTGTAATAGCGAAATATACTCTGTATTTTCCAGAAATCGGGTGAGTATCATAACTATTGACTTGCTTTGTATGAAAGGTAGTCAATATGCTCTGATATGTAATAGCCACGCGATCACGAATGAACCAATGATAGGAGATTTATTTATAACTTATATAAAAATAACAGTTAAAAGTTAATAAGCCTTTCACTGAAATAGTTAAGTGAAGTTATCAAAGAAATAACATAACTGCGAGCCTATAATGTAGCCCGATAAATAAACGCACCATCCTATGCTGTTTTTGTATGGTGTACATTTATAACATGAACATACACTTTAAATATAGCCAAGTATTTATTCTTTATATAATTACTCTAGATTTAAAACAATTATTCTTCTATTGGACAATTCATTTTAATTGCTGCAACTTTGTTATACTTGTCGGCCGATATATTTTCTTCAACGATACTGAAATTAAATGGGACTAGAAGTCCAACAAGAGAAGTCGGAGTCTAATTACATAACGGTTTGATCCCCGGTGGGGGCATGTCAAATGTTCGTTTAGCTCTGAGGGCACCAGGGCATCGGGATGCTCCCGCTAGCCACTCACATTGACTCGCTTCACAATTGATGTCCTCGGCATTGGCAGAAAATATAATTTGTTTAACAACATAATATAGTATGTTCTTTCGAGCTGGAGGACATAGAAAATAGAATGTGATGTTAAAGCTCTATATTGAGTATTAAACTATAGAGTGAACAGTTTGTGCGTGTAAATGATAACTTCAACATTTTCTGCACAAATATCTTTTATAATCAGCACAGACCTTATTAATATCGTCTAATGTAAAGAAGGATCAAGTTGAATGTACAGATTCAGATTCATACCCTTTGTTATTGTACATTCAGGCCCACAAATGACGAAATCATTTTTAAACAATGTAACATTATCACATACTTTGATGAAAGCAATCCAGACATTATGAAACACTGTGACGTTTTAGGATTGACAAAATATAGTGAGCAGATTACACGTGTAATAGGCGCCACCCACAGCTTTCAGTTTCGTGCATTACTTCCCAGATAGGGAAGCCGGAAAGCATTTCCCTTGGAAAACTGTGTATTTCCTGTCGAAGTTTATCAAAATATAAAACACTGAATCTCAATATAAACCCACTTACGTAAAATTAAACTAATTACCTCGCTCTATCGTCGTACGGCATCGTATTTATTAGGCTGTAATTCGCCGGACGACGACCGCATAATTTACGTCAATTTACCGAATATCACTACATAAAATAGGGCTTTTTATGACCAATCCGGTGACATACCGGCAAAGGTTTTAATCAAATGCTGTCTTCAAAATAAGATTTAATGACAGTTATGGACGAATAGACAATTGTGTTCATTTAACAAAAGGAATCACTAACACACTCCCTTTCAGGGCATTAAATAATTCGTCTGATAATTACAGTTACAGACTGTAAAGCTATGACTGCCGTAGCTTACAAGCATCTGTGTCTACCTCAGCTTCCTACTATCTGTTTTTTTCATTGGACATTTTAAACATTGACTTTTCTTGAACTCCACAGTAGTTGAGACAATGCATAGAACGCTGCTGTACAATGTCCTCAGATCTACATTACATCTACATTCTTATATATTGACCGACAGCCTCTGACATATCACAGATAACTGTATAGCGTTGACCTTATCAAACAATTATGGCCCTTTTATGAGGCATAACAGTGCATATATAATATTATAGAAAGAAAACCCCAAAAGTCGGCAAAGCCTACGCTTTTCTAATTAAACTGGTTTTCGTTGGGCCTTTCGTCTTAGACACGCCCCCCCCCCCCCCCACCCCTCCCCCACCACCAAAAAAGCCCCCATCCGCCTCATAAAACTAATCACGGTATTCGTAATCACCGATTTCATCATCAAACACAAAATACACTAATACTTTTGTCATTCTTTTGTTTTGTTGTTTTTGTTGTGGTTGCCGTGGCTGTTTTGGTTGTTGTGTTTGTTTGTTTACAGTTTTTTAAGCACGATAATAATGGCTTGGTATTTATCTCCAATAAACCCATCTTTGATTTCTCTTTTCAGTTCGCTTATTTTGCCTTCCTGCTTTAAATCGTCGATTACCGCCGCCATCTTGCCACTGTACTCGGCTATAGAACTCCAATACGTAGCATTCCCAACCATTGCGATAATACCCCCTGTAATAAATAAATAAACAAGTATATTGGTGAGTGATTGGTCGAATAAATAAATATATTGGCAATCCATGGACTGATTGATTGATTGAATGCATGACTGATTGGTTGGTGATTAGTGGTTGTTTTGTTCGTTAGTTGATTGATTGCTTGATTGACCGATTGGTGTATGGATTGACTGATAGGTGTTTGGATTGAGTGAGTGAGTAAGTGTTTAGTTGATTGACTGGTTGGTTAGTTGATTGATTGCTTAATTGATTATTTCATGTATGGATTGATGGGTTGATTGGTTAGTTGGTTGGTTGGTGATTGATGGTTGGATGGTCCGTTGATTGGATGGTCCGTTGATTGATTGGTTGATTGGTTGATTGGTCTAGTGGTTGATTGATCTGGTGTTTGTTTATTGATTGAATGATAGAAATATTGATTGATTGATCCTCATACCTTTTTTAACAAGCCGCACAAATTCTTTGATCGCTTCGGCCGGTAGGTGACCTTCCACGAAAGCCGCTGAACAACTTATGGCATCGTATTTTCCTGTTAAAAAGAAATTAAAACTCAACTCTAAATTCAAGTCCTATAACTGAACGTTCAGCATCAAGTTTAATCACAACCAGAGTTGTCTTTCGTATCCCTTCTTCGGGCTCTGTAGTCGCCTCGTTTTTTTTTTACAACATTCTTGTAAAATGTCACGTGTATTTTTACAATAAAAGATACTGTTTTAAAACTACTTAATCCTGCGTATTTATTGGGGTAATTATTCTGTGATAATATTTTCTAAAACAATTTGTGGTGGCAAATTTGTACAAAAATCTGATGTGAAACTATTTAAGTCCTTGGCAATATTTCTTGCTCTTATTTCCGGATTCGGTCAAATATCAATTCGCCGGAATAGAACATTTAATTGAACGTTGACAGTCTTAAAGAGAGAAGCACGAACTACATTTATAGTACATGTTGCATGAAGTTGACTTTAAGCTGTTACTAAAAAAATCTTAACCAAAGACTTATTAGCCATCTTAGCTTTAATGACGTAATGACCATGACAGAAGTAGGTCACAAATAGCCCGACTGGTCGACATGGTGTTTCGACTAGTCTATTCTTCAGAAAAGAACATTATAGCTAACATGTACGTTAAGGTAGGTTAATGTAGTAAACAGAAAATACTTATCATATTGTAATGTGAAACTGGACCAGGCCCTTAGCTAGCCACATACTGAGTTATCCATTAAGGGAGATCGGCGTCCGCAGATTCCTTGCCCACATCCGACTGTGGAAATCTAAGCATTAGTAGAAAAGGTGAGATAAGGTGTAAAAAAATAAACCAAATTTATTATAATTTGCACGTTTTTAAACAATCTCACCTTTTCTACTAGGAAAAATGCCCCACCCGCCGGACCCGCTTACAAGGAGCCCGCCAAACACAGAGCTTACAGCGGTTGAATAGAATGAGAGGGTATGGTTGTCATGTGACTCAAGTCTACATGTGGCGCCACCATGGGGTAAGCCTAGGGGGGATAACTCAGACAGGGTATATGTATATGTAAATTAGTTAATTTTGTTTGTAAACAAGTGTTAACGAGCATGCTAATCAGAATGATTAGGAGCATTTAGTAGAAAAGGTGAGATTGTTTAAAAACGTACAAATTAGAATAAATTTGGTTTATTTTGGCAGTGTCATAAAGCAATTTTCACAGTTAATATAAATGTCATTTCTGTCCTTTTCAGCAAGCCACTATTGCAGATGGAGTTACATTCCAGACTCAAGTTTGTATGTCCAAGAGGAGCTGACAATAAAAGGGGGACAACGGGGTATGTTCTAGAGTCACAGACACACTGCAGAAAGGGAATCAACTGTGTATGTCCAAGAGGAGCAGACAATAAAAGGGAAATAACTGGGTATGTCTTAGAGGCACAGACACACTGAAAGGGAAGCAACTGGGTATCTCCAAGCTGACCATGAATGGATCTAGTAAAAATGGGGAAAAAACTTGATGCCCGAAAGGAACTGACACAATGAAAGGGAGATAACTGAACGTGGAACACTCTTGCCGGGCGTTCGTTTGGTGTGTTCGGAGTGTTCGAAACAGACGAAACCACCAATCAGATTTGCTGTTACGGATTTATAGTTTGCTACAGAGCAATCAATTGGTTGTTTTGTCTGTTCCGAACACTCCGAACAGTCAATCGAACACGCCCTTGGTGCACACATGAGCTGTTCTATGCATCTAGATACGACTCTATTACATTTAAGAGTCATTATTCTGTCAACATTTGATGGAAAAGAATTAGCAGTTTTTAAAAAGAATTCCCATGGTCCTTTTTATTATTTTAATAATAATATGAATTTACACTGGCGAAAACAAAGGAAACCGTTCAGCTATTATTGTACTTGTCTTCAAACTCTTTTCATTGACAAAGATGGTGCAGGTATTATTCGAAGAAGGTATGATCCTGAGGAGCTGATACAATGAAAGGGAGATTTCTTGACAGTCTATGAACTGATCCATAAATAAATCTGTTAGTGTGAGGACCCTCAGCGTTACATATGGGTTGAATCCTATATCACTATTCCCATCTTCATGAGGGCATAATCAGACTTTTTCACCTCAAGGAATAAAATATACAGTTTAAGTCTCTTATTGTACTGCATGGTTGTTACATAATCTTTTTTTGTTGTTGTCTAGGACATATTTCTGTGACTATTGAGAACATCACTTTAAAACTGACATGCAACATTCTTCTTCAATGCATTAAAACAAAACTCTATTATGCAAATAAACTGTCCATAATTCTTTTTGTATGGGTCAGATTTATTTTATTATTTGGCATATCTCTTTGATACTTCTTACAACCGACATTCTTTGCCGTATGTAGAGGTGCAAAACAAACATTCTTGCAATCTAGTTTTATCTATGAAAAGACCATGTAAACTTCTAGTATAATATTAATGCTTTAATTTTATATATCTTTTATCTGTAAAAGGCAGATGACATGGTGGAAAATGTTAACATAGTTATAGGCTATGTGGAAGTAAAGTTTATTATATTATCCTTCATGCCATGGCTCAATGCCAGAGCAAAGAAATTTGCACGATGCCAGCAGTGAAAAAATTTATGACATGCAGATTTGCATGATATTCCAAATTTGCGGATAGTTCAAGAGATATTCCAGTTGAGTTCTATCGAGGGGAGATGATAATATATTGCAACCAGACATTTTAAATTTAAGCAGGTGTAATTTTCTTTCAAATGACGGAAAAACTGACAGGTACCAGAATGTAAAGCTATGTTTTAGACAGGTAAAGAATCAGCTGTGTTGTGGTAAAAACAGATGCTGTTTGGTTAACATAATGACATAGGCACAGCATTGAAAACTTAGTTTAACAGTTATGGTCTGACTGAGTCATTATGTTACTAGCACAGCACACAACTTGTTTGGAAGGCATAACTGATTTTGCTATCTTTGAGGAAATGGATTCATTTGGCATAAATGTGTAAAAATCCAAGTGCTCTATTCAAAGGACTGTTTACCCCTAGATACCAGTTCATACGTTGCGGTTGGATCCCTTGTTTGTAGGTTTTGGGGGAAGAATTGTATGTGAACTATTGTATAAAACCTTTAAATAGCATGAGTGTGGACGGTAGAATAAAAATAATGTTCTCCTAAGCATGATATAGCTGAAATTTTACAGCTTTTCAAGGTGGACAAGCTTTAAAATTGTGTGACTCCGGCTAACTCCTTCGTCCCCCCCAAAAAAACACTTTAAAGTTAAACATTGGTACTTCTCAATATAATCATCATATACCTTGGTTACAAGAACATTAGTTTTTAATTTAACCTTAATTTCAGATTGCTACCAAAAGCTAATAGCTGATACTTCAACCAGGGCCTAGCGTGTGGGTGACAGGAGCTTCCTGATGCTTGCAGAGCTAAGGGGCATTTAGGAAGCAGGTTTGTTTGTTGTGATGTCCTTGTTTTCTTGTCATTTCCTGTCTTTGGTGAGGTCAAGGATGGTTTCCTCCACCCATTTAACTGGACTGTCCTAGGGGTGAAATACCCCTGAGCACGTCATTTAACACTGAGCACTCAGTCATTACTGAGCACAAAGTAAGAAAGACAATCTTAAAATGAGACTTAGTCCAGGATGAGAATAAGGTCTTCAAGGGACGTTATCTAATCCAGGATTAATTATAATAGTGCACTGATTATTTAAGCAAGTGGTTGGGCGGGAGCTTCCTGGTGCTCTTGGAGTTAAGGGGCATCAGGAAGAAGGTTTTTGTGGTGTCGTTTTTGGCTCCTTTGTCACTGGCAACATCAAAGATGAGATAGAAAAAACAAACAAGACACCACAAAAAAATTGTACTCGCTGAGGCCCCTTAGTTCGGACAGTACTGGGGCATCAGTAAGCTCTCACCCAACCATCCGCAATAGAGCCCCATGCTCATCACTAATATGTCCTATATAAAAGAAAATAAGCACACCATAAAACATATGTTGAAACTGATTTATTTTATAGCTAGAGTATAAACCAAACATAGATCAATTCTATGGTTAGTTACAATTAACATAGCCATTTTAAAAAATCGTCTAAAATTAATAAATAACTATCTCTAATTTAATATTTTAAATATCACTTTATTAAAGTTTATAAAAAAAATTAATAAATACAACAATTGGTTGGTAAGAAACAATAGTGATACAGATGTAAAGTATTTCAGTAGAGAGGACAAAACATTGATTTGGCAAGTAATATAGCTTCTCAAAAAGAAGAAATACATGTATCATCTTTGTTACTTATACATTTTATACCCCCCAAAAAAAGAAATTTTAACAGGATTTAGTAGGGTTTGTAATGCCATGGGACCAAATCATAAATATACTCTTTTTACACAAAACTTAGCTTCACTAACATATTATTGTTTCATAACTGCTTATTACTGAAGAAACAATCTTTTTCCTAATGTTTAAGTATTGTCATTATACATGTAGTTAGAGCCCCACTAACCGCTTAACGCGATGATAGTTTAAACAATATAAGCACACAATTTATCACTAAAATTACATTTCGTCACCTCAAATGTATAATGCAATGTTTCCCATTGTTGTTTTAAGTCATAAAGCGCTCTAGACGGCCAGACATTTCCATCTTACAGCGTTAGCTTAAACTAGTCATGCCCAGTTATCGTAGATGTTGTGGCACGTCTTTATTTTTGAAGAAATAAAGGCGAAATCGCGAGTAAATCTCACGATCTTGCTTTCGGATTTCTGACTTAAAAATCACGAGATTCACATATTAAATCTCACGTCTATTTTAATATCCAGAAGGGCGAGATCGCAAGATTTACTCGCGATCTCGCCTTTCAAATTTCTGATTTAAAAATCACGAGATTCACATATTAAATCTCGCGTTTTATTTAAATATATAGAAGGGCGAGATCGCGAGTAAATCTCGCGATCTCGCGATCTCGCCTTCCGGATTTCTGATTTAAATTCCACGAGATTTACTTATTAAATCTCGCGTTTTATTGTAATATGTAGAAGGGCGGGATATGTTTATTTTCGGTAAGTGGCAATGTACGCGCATGAGCAGAATCCTTACCTCGTGCGTCTTGATAGTCGTAATTACAAA
The DNA here is from genome assembly GCA_034781015.1 of Tonicella lineata. Classification (NCBI taxonomy): domain Eukaryota; kingdom Metazoa; phylum Mollusca; class Polyplacophora; order Chitonida; family Mopaliidae; genus Tonicella; species Tonicella lineata. The sequence continues at coordinate 1,506 of JAVFBY010242542.1, read as the reverse complement.
GTTTTCTCCCTTTCCAATAATTTCCAACGGTAACCTATGGTTACAGTCAGCTTTTCAATGGAAACCACGAGGACCACGAGAAACCACGAGACAGGGCGAAATTGCGAGATCGCGAGATTTACTCGCGATCTCGCGATCTCGCCTTTCAGATTTCTTACTTAAAAATCACGAGATTCACATATTAAATCTCGCGTTTTATTTTAATATATAGAAGGGCGAGATCGCGAGTAATAGGATTTCTGATTTAAATTCCACGAGATTTACTTATTAAATCTGGCATTTTAATGTTTTTGTTTATGTAAGGCGAAATCGCGAGTGGCCGCTATGAGCTTCCATACTTAGATCTTTAATTAAGTGTATTAAATTAATTATCCTCTCACAACAGAGTGAAGAGCGAGTACAGGATTCAGCCTGTGAGTACGTAAAGTATGTAAAGCTGAGTTTGTCATCACTCAAGAAGCTTTGTCTATTGGCGGCAAATTTTTGGAATTTCAGCTTTGAGGGTTCAAGGTCATTAGGAAAAAGTTTGTCATCAGTCTAGCCGCTTTATCATGTGTGAATTTTAATGACACTTCACACTCCTGCTAATCCCCTCGCAGCGCAGTGAAAAGTGGGATAAAGGCCTGTACATAAGTAATGCCGAGTTTGTCATCAGTCTAGAAACTTATTTTATTGGTGAATTTTCATGAAACTTCACTATCATATATTTTTTATGCAAATCTCTTGGAAAAGTTTGAATTTCAGCTTTATTTTGAGAAAAAAATTGTCATCAGTCTGGTGGCTTTCTTTATGTGTAAATTTTTATGAAACTACACACTCATACTCGTTTCTTCACAAGGGAGTGAAGAGTGGAATAGAGGATTTGGCCCGTAGGTAAGAAAGTACAGATGTAGGCCTACTGGGATTTTTTTTTATCCCCCCACCAAAATAATGTTGGATGGCATAGTGTTACAACTATCCGTGTGTGGGTGCTGATACGCGTTCTAAAAAAAACTTTTTCGTGTCTGGGTCATGACTTTGATGGTATTTTGTAATCATTTGGTACGAGTGATTACGAGTGATCACGATGACAACGATGTGTTGCATGCAAAGACCGGGTCACTAGGTTAAAGGTCAAGCGATGATTAAAGGTCACAGGTTCAATACATTAGCCTTCGTGTCTGGCTTTTAACTTTGTTGTGGAAGATTGGATTTTGAAATCATTTGGCACAAGGAATGCCATAATGACGACAATGTTTCGTGTACAAAAGCCGTCGCCAGACTGAAGGTCAAGGCCATGATTAAAGGTCCAAGTTTAGTATCTAAGATTATGTGTCTGGCTCAAAACTTTGTTGTGAATGATGGGATTTGGAAATCATTGGTAACATTGATCACAATAGGTGCCACATACAAAAAAACAGTTCGCCAGGGCAGAGTGTAATTTACGTACTACAGAATGTAACAATGGTCTGCCAAGCAACTTCTTCAATTGCGCATGCTTGCGTCTCGAAATCATGCTGAATCTCG
>JAVFBY010242431.1:0-10690 GCA_034781015.1 Tonicella lineata | reverse complement strand
TGAAGATTGCATAATACGCCTGTCCACTATCATCAGTATTATATGACTAACCATATACAACGGACAGATTCCAGAAAGAAAATTTAAACAAGTCGAAAAGTGTTTTTTTGTTAAGACATAGGCCTACACGTAGCATTTGGGCAATATTATTATTATCAGGCGACTTAATTTACACATAACCGGATAAAGTTTTAGCCAGATATTGAGCAGAAATGAATTGACCAATCAGATTGCAGTACAGTACCTAATTATATATAGGCATGGATTACATCGAACTTGACCGTCGTCGTTATAGTTTGTAGCTAGTTACCAAGTTTTTAAAAAATCGGATACAGTTTAGGCCAGATATTGAGCGGAAATGATTTGACCAATCAGATTGCAGTACGGTACCTAATTATGAATGGTTTACACTCAGCGTCGAACTTGACCTTCATCTTCATAGTTTGTGGCTAGTTACCGAGTTTGATAACAAATCGCATAACAAGATTAAGCCAGATATTGAGCGGAAATGAATTGAGCAATCAGCTTACAGTAAGGTATCTAATTATGCGTGGATTACGCTTAGCATCGAACTCGACCTTTGTCTTGGTTAGTTTGAAGCTAGTTACCTAGTTTGATAAAAATCGGATAAAGTTAAGGCCTGATATTGAGTGGAAATGAATAGACCAATCAAATTGCAGTACTATACCGTACCTAATTATGCATGGATTACACTCAGCATCGAACTTGACCTTCGTCTTCATAGTTTGTAGCTAGTTACTAAATTATAAAACTCGGAAAAAGTCTAAGCCAGATAATGAGCGGAAACTGTGACTCCACTGTGACGCCCGCCCAGCAGTCCGCCCGCTAACATAAATACATAATAAATCCTGTCTTACGACAGGCGTATACAAATGTTAACATTTAGGATAATTTTCCATTAAGGGTTGCGACAATGCAGCAGGCATCATGTTGTATAATGATTGCTCCAGAACGTATGGGAACAAGCTTCTATTGAAACTGAAACTGAGCGTGGTTGGTTTCTGATATGAAGGTCGTAACATTGTATTTTTCTCTCTCTTTTGTAGACTTATACATTGGGGCGTGTCGTTTGGTAACGATACAACATGATTGGCAAAGGAAACAGTTTCTATATAGTTGTCACGATCATCGCTTTAGTTCATGGAAATGGCGTTGGTGACCTTAACAACGGTTCGTCCATTACCTGCAAAGATGTTGAGGCCATGCTTGTCTTTGAAGCTTTCATGTCTATCGATGAAGTGACTAGCATTGACATCAGTGAACTAAGACACTGTCTGGAGAACAGAACCACGGACAATTCAACCTTTTTGACAGAGACTTTACGATCCGGTGTTAATATCTCTACCAACAGTTCAACTGATACAACCCAAGGCAACAAACATGGTGTGCAGTCGGCCAAACCCCAGCGGAATGTTATCTTTGACCGTTTTCTTTTTATAACGGGTGGCATTTATTTTCCTATTTGTTCAATAGTGGGTTTCATTGGTAACATTTTAGCTATCGTTGTTCTTTGTAAGGGGTATATGAAATCAAACTCGTATGTATATCTATTAGCACTTGCAATAGCGAATGCTATCTTCCTGGCAGCTTATTTTGTCAGAGTGTTTAATGCTTACCCTTCCATAAAATTGGAAAAGTGGTACATAAAATTGTTTGCCATTTACATGAATTGTATGTCCCACGTTGTAGCTACTATACAAACTTTTCGGGTTTTGGTGATTATATGTTTTACTGTAGAGCGATTTATTGCCGTGGTATTTCCGTTGAAGGCTCAAATAGTATGCACCCTTAGGCGTGCTAAGACTGCGATAGCTTTGTCATTCGTGATCTCCATTGCTCTGAATTTTGTGCGCATTTTTACGCGTAAGTTTGTTGCAAAAGTAGACCCGCTAACTGGTGAGCACTATTACACCTTCGCTTCCACAGAACTTGCACGAGGTAAACTTTTCTCGGCAATATTCTATTGGTGTTTCCTAATATGCACGGATATCGCACCGTTCTTAATTCTCCTTTTTCTTAACTCGGCCATCATCCACCGCTTGTGGCGAGCTAGATTAACTCGGGTCAACTTAGTGGGGACAAGCGAGGGCAAAACTCGGGAGGCTCAGATAACTCACCTCCTTGTATCCATCGTAATCGCCTTCTTTGTTTGTAATTCTCCGGCCTGTGTGTCTTCTATTCTTGTGGCTATCAATGGCAGAGGCTTCAGTTACCCGCCACAAATATATTACTTATTCTCATTAAGCAACACTATGTACAATACAAACCCCATGCTTAACTGCATTATGTACGTAGTCTGCAACACCTCCATGAGGACAGGTCTAATGTCTATTATCTGCTCATGTCGAAACGTGAAAACGAACACGCCCAAAACACCGCTGCAATGTGTATCAAGCACAAATTAAAGCCTGTCCCATGAACCAAATTTCGTTCCACCCCGACATGGAGAGAGGCGACCACAGTAGTATAATTATTTTGCAAGAATTTTTTTTAAACATATGGCTTGCGGTAAATCGCGAAAGCATGCTTGTAAATATATTGTATTGCTTCTCATATATGACGAACTTATTTTGACGATACAGTTTCGTGCGTGAAACGTTTTACCCGGGTTTGAACGTGCTTTGTTTAATTGGTTACTTTTGTAAAAAGACAAAAATCGCTCTATTAGTCTGCATTTCATCCGACGACTCGGGTGACGGAAGTTTAATCTCATGAGTCTAGTTTAGCTGGAGAGTCATTTAACTAGATTATGGACATACGGCTCGATCTATCGAGACTAAATATCAATTGAATATTTCTGAGGTTTATATTCACACTAGAGTTTAGAATTGTTCATAATGTTAACCTTGGCCTGCTTATGAAGCCATTTGTGGCTAGTTATTATTTATAATAGTTGATAACTAAATAAATCTCCTCGATTTAAGAGGTTTCTAGTTGCCAGCAAACAACTGTTACGTGCATATTGGCAAGGTCATATTCAAGACCGTAAGATTTGCCACACACAGTTCTGTTTTTTCATTTTCCGATTTCAAAGTCCGCATGTAGATTGTACAATGACTAATCGTGCCCTATACAGTCAACGAACGTAAACAATATTCAAACGTATAGTTTTGTTAACAGGAAACACTAATTAATCCTAATTGGCCTACGTCAAGAGAGAAATTTGAATATGTTGACCTTTCTTAGTCAGCTCTCCATCAAATGATGTTCGAGGCCGTTGAATACCACTGGGCCCGATTGTTTAAAGGTGGGTTGACAAAAAGTAAGTGCGTCTTAAATTATTTTAAGCTCTCCTGCATGTAGGTTCAAATTGTAAATTGATAGTTAAAGCGTTGTCAATATTTACCTTTATTTGTAGTATTATGATTTTGAGCTGTCAGACAAATAAATCAGCATCCCTTGATTAATTTTAACACATGAAAGTTCGCGCCTATCAAATAGCCCTGAGACATATTTAGTCGCGATTTAGTCGCGTCTTAAACGTGCCAGACGTAAATAAAGCTTACTTTAGAAATGGGTGAACGCTATTTTTAAGCCTAATTTAGGCCTATATGGGTGTGACTTGTGTGCGTTTATATACATTAAAGATATTGAACTCATCGATACTCAATAAAGTTCTTCATGGACTGCTTAAAAACACTTAGCCTTATATTGGGTATGGTGAATTTGGAAGGTACCTGATGTCAAAAGTCCTGTTTTACGATAGTAGTTAAATATGTTGTCAAAATATTCTAGTATTTTATAGGCCTACCATTTATATTCTGGCCATACAAATCGATAATCAGTTTAAAACCAGCCTACAACTTATGGAGGGCCAAATAAACATTTAATCCAGAATTATCGATATCGATAATTCAATTATGGATGTCGATAAATGAATTATCGATATCGAAAAATGTTTATCGATATCGATAATTATTTACCGATATCGATAACTCATTTGTCGATATCGATAATTCATTCAATTCATTTATCGATATCGGTAATTCATTTGATCGATAATTCATTTGATTAATAATTCATTTATCGATATCGATAAATGTATTATCGATATCGATTAATGTTGTCGGATTATCGATAAATGGATTATCGATGTCGATAAATGAATTATCGCTATCGATAATTCATTGATTAAAATCGATTTTGTTACCTAATTATCGATATTGATACATGGCCCATTAATCTTCCCCACAGGCCCTTAATTCTTCACCCCATGCCCATAGTACGCTGATCATGGGGGACGCGGATACAGAATTTCTTCTTCAACGGCTATTGGTGAACTAATTTGTTTAAGAAGTGTGCTCAAAGTTTTCCAATTGTCGTTATTTTGTAATAATGAACGCGCCACTCATACAATAATGTGTATACTGTGTATACTATTTAAGTATAATGTAGACCCGATGACGTAGTTTCTTACAACTATGAAATTGACCCGCTCCACAGTCGAGGTTATTGCCGGTACAGAATTGGCCGAAGATTGCCGACACGCCTGCCATGTTAACCATGTCAACAAAACTTAGCGAGAACCCACGAGAAAGTAAAGTATGGGAGCAGTTATTATATCTAGTCGATTTATCGATATCGATAATTCATTTATCGATATCGATCATTCATTTATCGATTTCGATAATTCATTATCGATATCAATAATTCATTTTCGATATCGATAATTCAATTATCGATTATCGATATCGATATATGAATTATACATACCGACATCGATAAATGAATTATACATATGGATAAATGAATTATCGATATCGATAATGTTAATTTGGCCCTCCATAATAACTGGATTGATGGGATTCGTAAGTTATTAATAGGAATATCTTTTCGTGAACGAGATCTGCTCTGAACATTTAGTCTAAAAATTTAAAAGCACACTCGCAAGTATTTGTTTACTATACGTGCTTTTGGACTGAATGTGTGCTTCAAAATGTAATGTTTCAAACTCCACCGAAAAATAGAAATTTAATTCATGTGTTTTTAAACAGTTTAAACAGTGTTGTGTTCGATTTGATATTTAAAATATTTACCAAAAAGAACTAATCAGAACACCAGTTTAGCGACCTCTAATTAATCGCCTTAAACTATACTAGGCTCTATCGGCCTACGGTAGTTAACGCGAGCCAGCCTGGAATCTCGCGAGTATAAGAAGGAAGGCGAGAGATTTTTTCAATTATTTGTTTTCCTATATTAATTATGTTTTATTCATCTTTGACATTCCCAAAAAATAGAATAGAACGCAGAAAGAGTGACGTCATACGCGAAACCATTGGAAAAGAAGGGCCGTCGGACGCCGACTTGTTCTTGTAAACGAATTTCCCCTGACGACAGTTGCTCCGACGACAACTGCTCCGACGACAACTGCTCCGACGAAAGTTATTTCAATAACAACTGCACCGACAGCGAGCAACAACGAAATGATTTATTTTTATGTTAAGATTTTGTCTTGGAAGCAATTTTTTTTCGGATGCACTGTCAACGGAGCAAAGGTCACGGATTATAATGACATGAGCAGTATTTTCTGAGAGTTAACTTGTAAGAGTTGTGTCCCCTAGACATTGTTTAGTATCGTTTTGGCAATTTCTATGTTAGTTTCATCTAAAGTCTCGTCTAATATATATGATTGAGAACTCATTCGGGTAGGCCGACATTGATTAGTCTTCGTATTCTGAGTGTTTTGCATCGATAAATTGGTCTCAACAGGCTTCAACTGCCTTCGAGTCCTCCTTTGCTTCTCGCTAAACTATGTGTCATCTTTTTTTTTTTATAAATTTGGCTATAATAATCACGCCACGTGTGTAGAGATAATATAATATTGAGTTAGTTTATTACTTGTTGTCATAACAACAGAAACATGTAATTGTTTAGTTGGCTTAATGTAATAAAATGATGAAAAATAAGTGTTACAACCGTCACTTTTGTGTTTCATTTATATTATGGAAATCTACTTCGGTAACACCTTGAATGAGCTTAAACGAACAAAAGCTGGACATTTCACTCTGTATTATAATATATATATATTTTTTTTTTATTGTCAGATCAAACGCTTTTGCTGTAGACATGAGTTTCTAATCAGTTGTAGTATTTGAATTGCAAATGGTTACACTTTTGCTGTGAAACTGTCAGTAGTATAGAAAATGTAGAAGGTTAGACTTGTGTATAGTCTATTATAATATCTGAGCTATTTAGACTGTTGGACTTGGAACCTGTACTCAGGTGCATACATAGTGATTTTGATTATGTTATGTGACACATGTCGCAATTATGTGATGCTGTGTCAATAATTGAACTAGCTTATGTGATAAACTTGTTGACGTAGGTTTTATTAAGTTTTTCTATTGAAGGGATATAGTGGGCTACTGTTATAATATTTACATGTTCAATAATTTATTTAGGACTATTTTAAACACAACTTATGTTTTAAATGTATGATGATGAATGAGGTTACGTATTTTGTTTCGGGACTTTTGTGAACAATGTTCTTACTTAGTGAGTGTAATTGTAAGTATTATCATTTGTTTTGTTATGCCAAACTAAAATAGATGTATTGTATCTATTCTGTTTTTTGTTGTTGTTTCTTTTGTGAGTTTTTAAGCAGTTGTCTTTTTCTGTTTTTTCGGAATTTCTTTTCCTTCTGTCTATTCAAACTCTATTGAGCTGAATAAAACAATATCAGTCACAACATTTTCACTTCGTCATTCTGTTCCCTGCGACCCTGAGCATGCTTAAACGATATTTGTGACAACATTCCATTGTTCAATTGTACAGGCCCATGAAAATGATTCTTACTGATATATATGCTTGCAACAAGACATGTTTACGATCAAAGTAATCGTAATATAAAGGATACCCGACTCGATTTATACCACTCTCCAGGCAAGGTGTTTTAGGTTAGAGCTATAACATCTATCTGTATTGAAAAGCAAATTGTATTGGCCATACCTGAAAGAGGTAGCATGATATGGCCTTCGTCTAAGACGACGCCAAATTTTAGTGGATTCAAGAAAACAAGGATATGTATACGGTAACAAACTATATCTAAACAAGGAGAAAGCACACAAGCATTGTTAATATACAGTGATTTGCCTGCGACTGTGGTTTAAGTCGGAGAGAGACCTCGTAACTGTACATTCTAAAACGGAATCACCTCGGCTTCTCCTCCATCGATTCCCTTTTATTGAACGTTAGTTGTGACGTCAACCTGTTGTCTGATCTGTCGATCACAAATCAACATATGTGTACAAACTCCTGTATGCAATATGCAACACCTTTGATCTTAACTATCAATCCCTTTGCAGTTGTTTTTGTGAAATCGTACATAGACATAAATGGCGGGCATTCGGTTCGCGCGAGACCTGCTTTCTCTGAGAGCACGCTCTGATACAATAAGTAGCCATTCCCCAAAATGTGGGGAAGGGACGTATTGATTGGTTAGTCCAACGCTTTGCAAAGTCGTTTTTTGCAAGTTTTCCTTGTGAATGTGGTTCAAAGATGTTCGTAAAAGAAGAAAGGAGCGCAAGACGATTTTACATATATAATTCCGTTAGAGCTAATTTGATACTCGGGATGGTTACTCAAGCTAAAGCATGGTGGACGTTTCATGCTATATTTTTTCCGTCTCTTTAACATTGACTACTATTCAATAAATGTTCAATCGTCATTTAGTTAAGTGGTGAATATCATTTCGCAAGAAACTGTCTTCAAATAATTAATAGATACCGTTTTTGTGGCGATTATCATGAATATCTATTGAATAATAGCCGGTGTCCACCATACTTGAATTACCAACCCCAGGTAACAAAAAAATAAAGTGAAACAAGGAATATTTTATAATATAAGAGAATCCAAATACACAAATACGACAAAATTTGTGTAGGTCAATTTCTTCTTTTTGTCATTGTAGGGCCGAATTCATAATTCTGAATAGAATAATCTCCTTCAAAAGCAAACAAATTGTATTTGAATTATATTAAGAACGAATAAAAAAAAATCATAATTATTAACCGATTTAGTTACAAACGCTGCTAAATATCACAGGACACAAATTTAAAACAAGCGCAAAAGTGAGCAAAATTCAGATAGAGTTAGAGTGTAGGCAAAGAACAGACGGATGGACGGACAGACACACTTCCAAGAATGTTACATCAATATCATCATAACAGTACACAGTCCCACTATGTCATTATACATTGAGTAGTTTTTTTTATATAAATGATTCTTTATTGATCTTTACACGTTAAGCATAGGCTTATTTTGGGTAAAACAAACAGTAGACATTACATTGGTATACACTCATATTCACATCGCTACTAGTATTAACATTGCAAATACCGTACTGTTCAAATATGAATTACTCCATGAGAATAGAGCAGGCTAAAAATCTCTCTTAAAAAAACATCTCAAATCCGCCATCATTGTTTCAGTCGACCCCGGTTTAACCTCAAATGTATTACGATAGACAATCAATGAGGTAGATCAGTCAGATTAGGGTCATGTAGGGTAGTTAATAGTGGATTACTGTGAACTGGTGATCAACATGGCAAGAGACTCTGTGAAGCGTATTTGTCATGGCTTCACATTTAGAAGCTAATATCAATCACTACAGAAGTTGTAGTTCGTGACTCCCTCATTAAACTCTGCGAACGGCTGGGAAAGTATTCCCTGAACATCAGTATGAAATGCCCTGTGCCGGCGAATTAATCCCAACCGAAGTTGATCGAATTGCATAAACCAGCTTTGATACGAAAGAATAAATATTTAGTTTTTTTAAAAAGTCTTTTACGAGTTTGGTTTAAACAGTATTTTATTTCCATAATAAAGGACACTTTTACTAGTTTTATACCGCTTGTAACACATTAACTCAGAGCAATTGCAGCTATGCAAAAGCGAATTAAACACTTTTAAAACATGGCGTTCTGTTTGGAATCTAGCAGAGCATATTGACGCAATAGCCAGCCCCTGATTCACACAAATGCGTATTTCTCTACTCGGGATTGAGCCGCGGATGAATTTGGCAAGCAACGTTACAGGGGTTATGTTGAAATAACCCAAATGTGTTATAATTATAGGCCTACATGTCAGAAAAAAACGGATAAAAACAGTACATACATTGTGCATGTACCATACAACAAATAAAACAATCAATTAAACATCAGTACCTGAAAACGACACTTTTTAGATAAAAAAAATATATATATAGCTAGGCCTATACACAATAACGTATTGGACCGGTTTACTTTGGCAAGCAGGGTTACCGTCTTACAGACTAAGATAGAGGGGTTACGATGAAATAACCAAATTGTGTTATCTACATGTAAGAAAAGCGGATAAAAACAGTGCATACACCATACAAAACAAAATAAAAAAATCATTAAAACATCAGTATCTGAAAATGACACGTTTTAGAACAAAAAAAAAAGAAACACAAAAAATATACCCGGAATTGTTATCTACACGAAGTTAAAGACGGTTATTCACTATATGGCATAACTAATCTGATTAAAAAAAAAACAACCATATGAACGTATAAAATGTAGTGTTAGTTTGTTCTATGTTAAACCCCATGCAATGGTTGTCATTTTATATGTGCACACCATCCGGGTATCGTCATCCAGTCTCCCAATCCTTCACTTTACCATACTTTACATTTTCGCTGTGGGTTCATATAGCTCGCCATTGGACAGTTAAACGCCTCGGAGAAATCTTTAGAGTTTTGAAGAACCCCAAACACTCTGCAACAGTAAAATACTATTTTGTTAAACAAGTCCACATCCATAACACTTTATTAACGTTTTTCTATACTGTCTAAGTAAGTATCAGGTACGAAATGTATACATGTAGCCCCTTCACGAAAGCGCATTTGTCTCCCCTTGAATGCTACCGTCCTTCTGTGATGGATGCACGAAACCAGCAACAGTGGCCAGTCGTCGGATTTTTGTGATTATAATAGAACGTTTTTCTGTCAAAATACTTTCTGTCATTGATGACGTTTAACCAACAGCACGCGTCTTAGCGTTACGCTACACAGATGTGACGTCATTGTGAATAATTACTAAGAGGAAGTGTACATTGATTTGTCAGCAAAAGGGAGATAACTGCACTTTTGAGAAGGGGCTATAATCTGCATAAATTGAGAGAAACCCCCACTTCATTGTTCCAGTAGTAACCATTTGATAAAGACCTTCATCGGCAAATACGCGGCTTGGTCAGAGATTATCCACTGTATGTAGTGATATGCATCAAATCGTAGCAAGTTATGCGGTCGTCGATCGGCAAATTACTGCTGTAACAATACGCACGTTCTACATGACGTTGTCATACGCCAACATAATAATTCAATTCTTTTAAATCTTTACTATCGAATGCTATCTTAGATTGACATTCTATTGATTATTGTTCACTAAACGATACACATTCACACAGATTTCCAAGAATTATGCTTTCTCGTAAAAGGGTTTATTTGTCTCACAGTTCTAGTCAGCGTTGATAAACTAGACAGTATGTCTGCTTAATGATTACAAAACGAGTAGTAAGGGAAGAGGAATTATGATCAATTTTTTAGCTCTCCTGCCATAATGTAAAAATTACCATTTGAAATCGTTTTGGTAGGCGCCTGTTTTTTACCTGCCACGAAGCTAAGCAGGTCTATGAGAGCTTCGCGTTA
>JAVFBY010242320.1:0-10690 GCA_034781015.1 Tonicella lineata | reverse complement strand
GTCAACACATGCACAAGAAGACATTCCAATGCTGTCGCTATGGTTCTATGACGTCACCAGGTGGTCAACACATGCACCATATAATATATATCTAGCCAGCCACTCCTAAATAAATATTTTTTTTTTTTACACAAAAATCACCCCAACAGTGAAACAATTCATTGTAATACACTAGCTCTTGGGTAACCTATATATCCACTTGCTGACAAAAAATTACCAATTATATTATACTTGGGAGAAAAAACACAGGAAAAGCAATAATCAAAAATGGATATATCGGTTTTTAAGGGTTTTAATATACAAATTGTTTTACGCCACTGTACACAACATTCTCAAAGTACAATGTAGGCAATATTTCCTGTGAAAAGCAAACAAAATCATTCATAGTGCCTGACTTCAAGTTGATTACTTCATGTTGTGCTCAGAGATATTTCATCTGTATGACAATGTGCCAGACCAACAATGGGTATAGGAAACAAACCAGTCCCTGATGACACTTACAGCATCAAAGACAAGACAGTATAAAAAAAAACAGCCTGGGCCAATACAACAAATCGTCTTCTTTATGCCCTTTAGCTTGGAAAGCATAAGGAAGCTCTCATGACCTGCCCACACTTCATTTACACAAAATCAATTAAGATGAGAAACGTACAGTAATTGGATTAGTTAATAGTACAATATGTAATATCGGTGTAACACTTTAATAGAGATGAGTAAAATCATTTAAGCAGGATTATGTCCAGGCTTTGAGTTGTGTCCTAGTTCATTTGAGAAAAAAAAACAAAACTTTGGGTTGAGTATCCCAGCCTAAAAGGTGAGGGTCCAGGGGACGCCTAGGCCTCGGAAGGTCTGAGAATGTCAATAAGGAAGGCTGCAGAAGCCATCTCAGCTAATTTTAGCTATGGAAAATGAGCTTTAAGCAATAAGCATGTTCATAAAGTAGATCTTACTTGAGGCAATCAGTGATTAGGCCTACCAATTGAATTGTGAAAATAAAATTTGGTGATTTTTATATGTTAAACAAAAATAAATGAACGTTACTATTTGCCTTTATTTCAAACCCTGTCTGACTATGGGTAAAAAGTTTACTCAAATTGAAATGTTCATAAAACTTCCATTTGAATTTTTTCCTTTTTTATATCCTTTTTATGTTCTCCAGCCAGTTGACTGGCATACCATCATATTACTTGAAATGCCCCTGAGCTCTGCACCAAACAATCAATCAAGGGTCACCGTTTTTGTCAATAATATAATAATTTTAGAAGCCTATATGTTATTTGCTTGCCTTATTTATTAAGCCAAATTAATAGATTCTCCCCATTTTTGAAGTTCTCATGTTCGCTACAACATACTTAATTATGGTCTTTCATCTTTGATTAAATTAAATATGCGTCACCAAAATGAAAGTTGTTTATCTAAGAATAAACATTAACAGCCCTGTCTGATCTTGTAAGGAAAACAGTGAAAATGATAATTATGTGAATATATATTTTAAAAAAGACAGACACATTTAATATCAACAAAATAAACATATATACATAAGTTTTATATTTTTTATGTCTGGCTTTTTGCCAGTGCGATCTACTTTATCAAAATATCAAACTTATATATGCTGGATTAAGCGTCGTTTAAATTCAAATTTAACACTGAGCTACTTCTCAAGTTCTACTTAGCCTAGAAGTTGGGGGTGGAATTAACTTAAAGCTTCTAATTTCTTCTTCTTTAGAAAAATAAGTTTGATTTGGTTTTATTTGATTGTATTCACCAACACAAAATGGATGCAACTACATAATAATAAATATTAAAAAAACACAGCAAAGAAAAAGCAATGAATATAAAGAATATGAAACGATTGACGTGAATAAAGCACAAAGGTTTGTTCTATCCCAATGGTTGAAAGAAAAATTATTAATAAAGCGAATATATGGTGACATTAATTACAAATATATATAAGATAAAAGTGCAAGCAGTTGTATTATTATATTTGGTTTTGTACGAAGTCAATGAAGTGTGTTATCAATTTTGATTTGAACAAAGATGTAGATTTTAAATATTTTAGATGCTGAGGGAGTTTGTTCCATTCCCGAGGAACTGTAATAATATGATAGGTTGATACAGAAAAAGGTCGATATAAATTGATAGAAGTAGATCTGGTTCCATATTGGTGAATGTAAACCTGTCTAATAAATAAGTTAGAAAAAGCATTAGGAATAAGTTATTTGAAGTGGACATATATTTGCTTGAACAATAATATAGCATATATGTTCAGTTGATCAAGTGGGAGAATATGAAGTTAATTTAATAATGGTAAAGTGTGCTCTATACGACTAGAAAATGAAATTGTACGAAAAGCACGTTTTTGTAGTTTTCTTAGAGGTACAAGTTTTATACGTATTGCCCACAGGGCTTTCTTATATGATAAATATAGGAAAATAAGAGAGTAATACAATATCAATAGAGTTTTTTGGTTAAGAAAATCTCGAGTATTACGTAAAACGCAAAGATTTCGTGAAATTTTCAGGTAAATGTAGCTTATATGTGAAGTCCAATTCAGATTGTCGTTAAAGAAAATTCCCAAATATTTTAAGTTGTGAACCAGTTCAAACTCAGTGCCAGCTATAATCAAGTTAGGTAAAGCGTTTTGTTTCTTTTTCGAGTTAGGTTTGGTAATAAAACATTTAGTTTTATTGATATTTAAAGATAAGCGGTTCGCAGTGAACCAGTTGTGAACTTTCGCCAGTTCGTATTCCATAATATTGATAGCATCATTGGCAGTGTTAGCAGGATAGAATGCGCTAGTGCCATCTACAAATAGAATGAAAAGAAGAAGATCAGAGGAAGAAATAATATCATTTATATAATTATATTAGAAACGGCAGGGGCCCAAGGACAGAGCATTGTGGCACACCACATGACATGTATGCTGTTTTAGACAAATTCAAAGTATCGTCGATTCACACATATTGAGTACGACTTGCCAAGTAACTTTGAGACCATGCATTAGTTAGTCCATCGAAACCGTAATGTTTTAATTTGAGAAGTATTCGTGGTTGACGGCGTCGAATGCCTTGGACAAGTCTAAAATGTCACAATGCTGTATTTATTATCTTCCTTAGCTTCGATTAATTAATCATATATAAGCATGCTGCAAGAAAAGTTGAAGGATTAGCTCAGAACCCAAATTGATTGTCAGAAATAATGTTGTTTATATCCAAGTAGTTCTATACCATCGAAGATATCAGCTTTTCAAGAATTTTGCTAATGCACGGCATAACCGATATTGGTCTGTAATTTTCAAATTTTCTGAATGGCTTTATAAATAGGCGTTACCTTTGCAATTTAAAGTGGCTCGGATACAACACCAGAAGATAGAGATAGATTAAAAATAGAAGACAGGGGAATAGATATATAATCCGATACAAGTTTGATTATAGAGGCACGAATTGCCATCTATCCCACACGAGGAAGTCGATTTCAGTGACTGGATAGTAGACGAGAAATCAGCTGGACGTGACTGGGGAGAAATTAAAGGATGATTACGCAGAAGGACCAGGGTAATCCCCAAATTCAGAATCCACATTGTCAATTTCAGAGTCAAATTTGGAAGCAATTGGGCTGACATATTCGTTAAAATGATTAGCAATATTCCGTTTGTCACATGTATCCCTTCCCTGAATGTTAAATGAGGTTGGTAGGCTGGAAGTTTTTTTTACGGTTTAATAATTTGTTTAAAACTTTCCAGGTAAGTTTGAAATCATATTAAGCTGATTGAATATGTTTTCAAAGTATTTTTCCTTGCAAAGCGAATGGCATTGTTGAGCTTGTTTCTATAACTTCTCTGTTTTTTTTCTATTTTCATTATTTTGCTGAATCAGTTGAATGCGATATAATCTTTTTTTATATATGGAAGATAAAAGGTAGTGAGTTAACCATGATTTTAATATTTTAAGTTTCAATGTTTTCTTTTCAATAATGGAAGACAGGAAAATGACCCGTAATAACTGTTAACATAATGCCAGAGTAAGTTGCTATCATGGAAATTGGTGAAAATATTGTCAATGAGAGTTGCTGTTTGAGATTGTACCTTAGTGGGTTTCATAATTAGAGTGAAGAAATAAAATGATTTCACGAGTTCAAGAACATTTTTAGATGGCTGATGAGGTTCGGTTTTGAATAAATCAATGTTGAAATCGACCATAATTATGCACTTTTTGTGCAAACTACAGCTAGTTTGAAGAAATGAAAGCAGCTGTTTATTGAAATCTTCGATAAACAGTGCTTACCAAGTATTTATTGGACGAATGTTCAACTTCAAGGATAAGAAACTCACAGCCATCGTTAATGTAACTCAAATCATTTCTTACCCTACATGACTCAATCTCGTGAGTGACGAAGACCACCTCCTTGGCGTTTGTCACGAGACAAGGAAAATCTATTGTAGCCAGGAATCTCAAAAACAGAAGCAGTGTCAGATGTAAGCCAGCTCTCAGAAAAGGCAAGAGAAGAACATTTCTGATTTAAGCCGTAAATGAAACTGGTTATTTCTGTAAAGTGTTTGCTCAAGCTCCTAGCATTCAAGTGAAAGAAAGAAAAAGAATTACGGTTACCATGACCGAGTAGAGTAGGATCTGTGTTAAAAGATGTCTGAGAAAAATAATTTGATTGATGAATATCAATTTAACTCCAATGGGAGATTTCATACTCATTGTCATCTGTAACAGCAGAATTGTGGTCAGAATAGTTTAGAGAAAGAGGATTGAAACAGAGATTTTCCAGGAAATCAAGATCAAAACAGGTAGCAGGAGGGGAGTGGTCAATATGTAGTGAAAGATTTGTTTCGCTATGGAAAGGTAAAATAGAAAAGGGATTCGAGAATGGAACAGTATCAGAGTTGTTATTCATTGATTATATTTGAAAGATTTGAATTGAGGACACACAACATTGACCCACTATACTGGAATAGATTATCACTTGCTAAAATATACATTTTATACTTACAATAAAAAACAAAAATAAAAAAAATAACAACACAAAGTTTGCAGTTACGTATAGGAGATATGGTGAGTGGTGACATATACCACACATGGATGATATTTTGAGATCCTTGAGAAAATAATTGGAGTCAATAATGTATAATTACCTTGAGAGTACGTGTGTACACACAATATATATTAACTGTTCGTAAGAACAAATGAATGCTTAAACTGAATTGATTTGGAAAGTGTTACTTTGTAAAAGGTGTAAATGGGAACTTATAATTGGTATAATTTCATATGCAAATTCGAAAATTACAAACTATGAACAATACATAAGTAAATCAGTAATTAGACAAAATCAATATGTATATGTACATATATACACATTTTTGTTCACATTTAACTTAAAATCTTGACATGTATAACTGCACATATACACATAAATAAATTAATCAATGGAGAGTAAACTATTTTTCTCAGATGTAATTTGTTAATTATAATTATATGAGGAATAAATAAATCAATATAATTACTATTATATTTCCATTTATTAGCTTTGATTTGAAAACTATAACTTTATACAAGACATAAATTCATAAATATAGAAGCATGCATAGGAATATTGTGAACAATAATAAATAAATAAGTAAATATATAAAACTAATTTGTATATATATAGAAAATGGTTTTCACACTTATCTTGAAATCTATAATTGCATGTATGCACATTTATAAAGCAATCACTAAGTAAATTTATGAAATTAGATGAAATCAATTGACTGATTGAGTAATCAACTAAATATTAAATGAATAAGCAAATAGATGATATTAATTGATATACTTAACAGAATTTTGTTCAAATTTATGTTGAGGTCTTGGAATGCATTACATGTATACACATGAATAAATCAATCAATAGGGTATAGTGATAAAGATAAGGAAACTGTTTTTTCTCACATGTAATTTGTCAATTATGATTATATGAGGAATAAATAAATCAATATAATTACTATCATAGTACTATCTATGCAAGTTAATTGGCAAGCATAGGAGTATTGTGAACAATAAACGATTAAATAAGTAAATATATAAATTACTGTTTGTATCTAGAGAATGGTATTCACATCTATCTTGAAATCTTGAAATTTATAATTGCATGTATACACATTTATAAAGCAATCACTAAGTAAATTTATGAAATAAGATGAAATGAATTGACTAATTATTAACTAAACAATACGAAAATAAGTAAATAGATGATATTAATTGATGTACATAACATAATTGTGTTCATATTTATGTTGAGGTCTTGAAATGCATAACTACATGTATACACATAAATAAATCAGTGTAGTGATAAAGACAAGGAAACCGTTTTTTCTCATATGTAGGTTGTTAATCATAATTATAGGAGGAATACACAATTAATATTAAAAACTATATATATGGCATGTCACATTTTCTTTCTCTGCACCTATAAAATATATATTAGCTCTACTGCAGAAGAATCAGATGAATATATACAATTATTTGATATGCAAAGGAAATTGTTACTCAAATTTCATTTTATAGATGTATATATGCACAATGAATAAATAAATGAGAGGAATATACCCATTGAACTGTTTTCCACGTTTTTAAATGCATGACTATACACAAAATTTAAATAAATGGCATCAAACTATGATATTCTACATATGAATTATATAAAGAATTAATTGCATGTAGTGAATTGATATACAAGGAAAATTGCTATCACATTTAAATTTAATACTTATGTCTGAACACAGAATACATATATGTAAGTGAATATAACATAATATGAGGCCCATTTGCTTTAAACACTATTACTTTACACAAGATACAAATTCATAATATAGAAGTTTATTGGCATGCATAGGAGTATTGTTTAACAGCACACAAGAAGTAATAAATCAATCGGTGTTACACAAACAGTTTCGTCATACATATTTTGACAGTTACATAAGAAATGAATTAAGGAATTATATTATAATATAAAATAATGGATAAGTTAATTATGCAGAATTTGAGTATAAACCTAATCATATACAAAAATTGTGATCACATAGTAATGCTTTGGCAATTGTAGCTAAAAGAATTAATCAGATTTAATTGAAACACATAGGGAAATTATTAATTCGATTTGTGTTTGATTTTATGTGAACACTGTATTGACAATTTGAATATTACTATGAGAGTACACTGACATGTAGCTTGAAGGAAAATTTGGATTGAAATTTATATTACTGAAATACACTTTCAGTAAAGGAAACAGTCAAGAGTCAGAACGTGACTTATCTAAAATACAATATCAAATACAGACAGGGTATGTTAAAGACTGGGCAAAATGAGAATATAATTTGTACAATTCAGAAAGATAAATGTCAAGTTATAACATGTCAACAGGGAAAAACGTATCTTATGGGAGACAACTCAGTTTCAGGGGAGATAACTCAGTTAAGATTTGTTTAAAAATAAAAATCACATTAAGTAGAAATCTTGACCAGAGAGACAGTACCAAATGTGTTGTAAACATACTTAGAAGATTTATATAATTTATGTATTCAAGTATTTCACTGTCAGAGTATTTTTTTATTTAGAGCATGTAATTAACTCATAATGATAGCTTATTTCATCAGCCACTTTAGTTGTACCGGGTAGTCATTATCTTACATCAGGAACAAGTAGGCCTATATCAGTTGTTTAAAATAAAATAAAATAATACATGTATGTATAAAGATAGAAAATAATCAAATAAATTGAATAACAAATAAATCTGTAAGTATGAGAAGGCTATAGGCCTATACCAGGTTACAAAAGTTTGTTTACAGGTTATGATGATATTCAATGTCTAGTGGTGACTGTCTCAACTGACCTACGACGACTAGACCTACATGTAGATAATTATAACACTTTGACATATTGATAAATTATTTGGTCTTCGTGCCTGTAATAAAGAAAGAATTAGTAGTTTTGTTAACCAATGAGACATACAATCCAGCAGATGTCCACACCCAAGGGGCGAAATATGCAATCTTCAACCTGTAAAAGACCAAGCAAAGCAATACATGTATGTTAATAATTAATGAGGAGAGTAGTTTAGCTAAGGTTAAGATTGATTGATTGGTGTTTATATTCGTAGTCAGGGATATTTCACCTATATGACCACGTTCCAATTTAATGGTCAGCAATCATAGTCCACTTCAATGGGAGATTACTCAATGGGTACCGGACGGCCTTCAATATAAAGTTTTCCAGCTGAAAATCTTACTTTCTTGTTTTCAGAGAAGGCCTTCGACATTTGTGGACGGGCTCTTACTTTCAATGAATAGTCACTGGCAGTGAGATCTTCAATTATAATAAATGGTAGAGGACTATCACTATCAGTATTTGATTTATCTTTCTGGTGCTCTCTACGATACTTCTTAAAATCAGATACCACTTGATTTCTTACAACTCTGCTGTAGAATCGAGCTATAAGCTGGGGTTGAGGTTTGGGGTGATTTTTTCTGGAAGGAAGTGGATGAGCTATCTCAATGGAACGTTTAGCATCGGCAATAGTATCAAAGCTACCAAACTTATGGGAGACAAGAAGTTCACATATGTTATCAATACACTGGCCACCCTCTGGAACCTCGATGCCGTCCAGTCTAATGTTGTAAGACCTCGATCGTCTCTCAATGACATTTAAATGATCGCACACTTTGTTTTCCAGTTCAATACGTGCCTCACGCTCGGTTTTAAGGTCGGCTTTTAGATTTTCTACATCATCATGATCTGTATTTAGAGCGTCAGTATATAAACAGGGTTTAGACCCTGGCGAACGGCGTCAATATTTGAAATAATTTCGCTTTTAAAAGCACTCACAATGGAAGTAAAATGTGAGGACATAGCCCTCATAGCTTCAAAAATTTCGTTGTGCTCAGGATTAACGGACACAGGTAGAGATAATTCAGGCACGACATTTTGCAACTCACCGACATCTTGTCTCGATCTATTCATTCTACCAGTTTGTGGATTTTTACACGTAGTTTTTTTTTAGTTCGTGTCCTTATTTGACTTATCGTCCTTTCCCATGATGAATTATACACTTGCACTGGAACACAAATCTAATAGAATCGGATCGATAATAGAGTAGAAATATAGTATAAATCGCTGATATAGTCACCACTCACAAATTTCGTGTCACCTACTATTCGCACATCGTAGTCACGAAAGGAGAATGACCCGCTAGACGGCGGTGATAGCATCATAGATATGGAAACAAACTATACGAGATTGAGTTGGTAAGGATGTAATTCTAACGATTAAAGCTAGCAACGATATATCTGTTCAGGTTCTGGTCCACAGTACACGCACAGAATTAAACGTTAACTGGAAGATTGTGTATATTGAGAAGGGATTTTACTAGGGAGCGTCTCGGTTTTCCATGCAACACCGACAGTATAAACTCATAACATACTCAAAACAAGGAAACTAAGTCATTTTTATACTCAGTCATGTTAATGGCATACAAAATATATATTATACTTTTAATCCATGCCGAGTGAAATATAAATGTATCATTAGATTTATTCAGATTATAAGGTTTATTGTATACACATGCAATTTTGTTTAAATACATATATTGGTGTTGGACAGACAAAACAAGGAAGGGTACAATTAGATCACAATATAACTGACGATTATAAAAACACGACATTTCGATACACTTTCTAGGGCCGCTATCAAGCAATGAGCACAAATTAATAATTACATTTATATGCAAATAACAACTGAATGGTAATGACTTATATTACGCAATAAGTTTATCTTATTGTTACTTTGCGCCATCATACGATAATTTATAATTTGCATCCAGGGAAAGTGTAAAGCAAGTATTTAGCAGTTATTAAACGTTTTTCATAAATAAAGCTTATTCCAACGTGATCTTAGTGAAATTTCAGTAATTTTGCCCGTTAGCCATTTAGTCCTTTTTAAAAGTACTCCGACGATTACTATTCGTTTTGATATTGACTGGACGTCGGAGTACTTTGCTTCGATTCAATTTTCTTAACGGGTTTTGACGCGCCACAAGAGTTATCAGGGGTCGCGTAATATTGACGCCAGTGGTTGTCTGACAAAAACACTCTCAAGCTCTATATAATCTACTGAAGAGGTATATTTGGTGACAAAATGAATTGTTCTTTTATGTTGACTTCACAGACTGAGACTTTAAGTTAAAGCGAGTAAATATCTAAATCCATTCCGTATAAGCCTACTAGTAGTTGATTTAACGATGCGCGACTTAAGTTGCGCAAAATCGAAGGAAAGGCCTCCAACGTCCAGTCAGTATCCAGATAATTAATATCAACGTCGGAATACTTTTTAGAAGGGCTACCTGTAGCTATCCTTTTATCCCGCTAGAAACTCTGGTTATTTAGCTCGCCAATATTTCTCGTCTGATGACAATGCCAGCCCGCTCAGTGTGCGCTAGCATGGGTATACTAACTGGGCAGCGACAGCTTGATATACATGTATCAGGTCAACTCGTCAACATCCTACTCTTCCACACCTATTTCTATACATCTAGACGGACGGCACCTAGCTACACAAGCCCTTTGGCGTACTCAGGGTTATTTCACCTATATGACGGGGTGAGTCCGATGGGTGGAGGAAACCACCGTTTCCCTCACTGGCAACAGGAAATACCA
>JAVFBY010242209.1:0-10691 GCA_034781015.1 Tonicella lineata | reverse complement strand
ACCGTTATTACACTATCGGTCAAAAGTTATTACAGTATCGGTTGTTACTACATTATCGGTTAATTTTATTACAGTATATGTTGTTTATTACAGTATCTGTTGCAACAAGGGTGATTCATTTCTGATTTATAGCAGCCGGTAGATGAACGGAACAAATGACAGATGAAATGAAAGAACTGAATTATGGAATAAAATGAAAGGAGAAATCAACAAACCCGGACAAACGTGGCAATAAAAGAACGAACTAATGGGAAAAAGAAAGATTTGTATCACGCAAAGATAGAGATTCTGCTGAAAGAATATACTGATATTTAAATCAAATGTACCAAACATCGAATGTTTTCTTTACCGTACAACACAGCTCACGCATAGTTATGTCCTTAGTGTCCAAAGTATTATATCACCTCAATCATCAACTACTCTGATTTTGTGACCAAAGTGAGTTTGCGTCTATCAAAATCTTATTATTCTCGGAGTTCTACTTTTTTACTCCTTTTGTTACTTTTTCTGACTCGTCTTTTATGTTGCCAGTGATGTGAACGGCACTTCTCTTTGCCCATTGGGCTGGCACGCCGTCATAGGTGAACAACCGCTGAGCACGGCGTTAAACCCAAATCAATCAATCGATCTTAATCATATGTATCAACACACAAACGTTTTCTACATGTATATTGTACAATACAGCTCACGCATACAAATATTAGTACTAAAGGGATGGACACACTATGCGAATTTTAGAGCCAATTTTAATCGCCTTAAAATAAATAATAATAATAATAATGACTTTATTTATACTAGGTAACAGAATTAGCATATAGCTAGTCTTTCTTATGGCCTAGATATAATGTTAGTAAAATAACATTAGGGAATATATATAGTGCTATTTACATAATTAAAAATATATATATATTTTTTCATTTAACACATCCACACATATACAATATATATTAAAGCGTGCATTCACACACATACTATATACAATTTATAAATTCAAACATATATCATGCACACACACCCATCCACACACATAAATACTGTTTATAAAATTTAGGTAGAACTATAGGCCTATATACATGTTGATAGGATAAATATAAAAATATAGGAAAAAAACCCTCAGTAAAATTGACACACAATGTAGAATTTCAGTAAAAATGACACAGCCTAAACATGATTCATTAAAAAGTCTGATTTCAATATTTTGTTTTTGAATATAATGGGAGGAAATAAGACAACGTTCCTCGCAGCAACAACACACTTGCTTACTGATATACATTGTAGCACGGTTATCCTTATTCCAAATTGGAAAAACACTACGAGCAGCTATCTGGAAAAGCTAATCTATACGCTTGCTGGTTTAAGAAAAAAAATTAATGGGATTAGATCAGATAAATTAAATATAGCCTCGTTCTTAGCTGAAAAGAAAAATAAATTACTTCCAAAAGTTAATTAAAATTGTGACCTTAATCATCAATAGTCTTAAATTGACTGTGAATGGAATTGAAATGTTATTTGTTTAAGCACCATTAATACTTCTCGTATTTTGGTTCATAAATATATATAACTTATGCGTATAACATTTCAAGCCATTGTCAGATATTTTATATTAAGCTGTTTTAATTATTGTAATTTTTTAAGGTTATGATAATTATAGTTGTAATAAGTTATTGACACGTCATTAAATATAGATAGGCATCCATCCACCATTCTGAGATCATGTATGCCAAGCAAATTAAACTGAAATGAAATTTCCTCTCAATTTAACCATATATCCTGTCAAACATTAACATTTTGCCTATGTTCCCACTTTAAAACTGAGACATTCCAGAACAATGAAAATAGGCAACAATTTCATATATTCTCGTTTTTTCAAACGTCATTTAGCATTAAACAAAAGAAACTAAAAGTATTTCTGTATAGATGAGGGGGATCCATTTTATGGTGTTTTGTGTATTTGGCTTTGTGTAGAAATTCCTGAAGTAATCTATGTATGTCTACATGTACATGCATGAATCATATGCGATTTAATAATCCAAAAAAACAATCCTTGGCTGATTGCCATATTTGTTATGGTTTCTCAATCATACTATCATTTTATGTTGATATATAGGCCCTTTCCTATCTAGTGCCAATTTTAGTTTCTATACCTTTTCATTGGCATTAACGGCGTAATCATTTCTGTGGTCCAAATTGACTTAGCGGAGACAACATAATTTCACGGATTACAGAATGTTTCCTGGCATGCCTTGAGACGTTGTCCTTGCATGTAATCTATGGTTTTCTGTCAGGAAATAATGGCTTCGTCATATATTGTTCATCAACATATCTCCAGCAACTATGTTCTTTTCCAAACGTTTTTTTTTAATGGCAGAAAAGGCCGGACAAGAGCGATCTGAGATAATGTCTCCTCGGTAGAAATTGTAGATGGTGTGTGATGTTCTTGTATAGGCCTACTAATTTGAAAATAATGTTGCGCAACATTGGTAAGGAGAACGATAATTGTGACGAATAGAGTGCCATTGGAAAAGGCTATACTCAGAGATTCATTCTGCCGCCGTATTGGTGAAAACAGGAGAAACAGTTGGATTTACCCCACATTTCCAAGTATTACTGATAGGGCCAATTATGCTCAATGGAAATTAAATTTAAAAATGGCGGTATATAAATGGTCGATTGGTGTTTGACGTCGTCCTGAAGGTTATTGTACGTAATTATATTATGATGGTGGGAGTATTAATTGTGTAAGAAACAACCCGGATTCCTGCAAATCACTAGAACTTTCCCACATGAGGATGGTTAGAACTTTCCTACATGAGGATGGTTCGAGAGCAGTCGAGAGAGTACAACCGTCTAACATAAAAATCGACGTGTAATATAAAATCAACGTAAAATATCAAAGAATAGTCTGACGCAAAATATAAAAGGTCATTAACACCGGAAAATAAAAAAAAAAAATGAACGCAAAATATATAATCTAAACTCAAAATATATAACACGTTTTTTTTGTTTATTTTTCTTATTGCACGTCAATTTTATCCAATGCGATTGTACGAGGAACAGCATTAGTGGGAGGAATTTCAGTATTTCTGCGATACACTCACCCAATGGAAACGGCACACCCAATGTGTGTCTCATAAATGATGACAAGCATCTGAGTCCAATGAGACAAACGTGCATTAAAAAAAGATGCGTTTTAAAAACACAATTTATTTCTTCCCTTGCTGGCTTTATTAAATGCGTCACTTTCTAACTTCTTTTACGTCATGGAACGGAATGCATGGATCAAATTACATGTACCTCCCTAGCTTGCCAACATTTTCGAAACTCCCATAGAGATAACTGGAGTGTGGGAAGTTAAAATGAGTATTTTCGTCGGAAAAACATTAAGTGAATTCGATCCATAATAATTGACAGTTTTCCCCCGTTGAACTGCGGAATATTAAATCTGTATCTACCACATCAATTCATCAATGACAAGAACGATTGATAGCTTTTTAAACAGCTGACAAAACAAGTCATATTGATATGACACGTGTCGATATGTCTCCTCAAAATTAATTTCAAGCTACGAGAAAAGTGACAAGTTGTGAGATTTATCACTTCAACACCTGAACGCTATGGATTAATATTGAAGTGTGTTTTTTTTGGAATCATCTTCCCACTGCAGATTACGTGTTTGTCAACCATATACGACTTTAATAGTTAATCA
Source organism: Tonicella lineata (assembly GCA_034781015.1). Lineage (NCBI taxonomy): Eukaryota > Metazoa > Mollusca > Polyplacophora > Chitonida > Mopaliidae > Tonicella > Tonicella lineata. The sequence goes on along the minus strand of JAVFBY010242209.1, from coordinate 6,985 downwards.
GCTGTAATTCGTTCCGTTGCTACATTCCCAATGTTTTGTAAGCTAGTCAAAGGTTGATGGTAATAATGTTAATTAAAATGTCTTTTTTATCCCTCAAACGTTTCGCAATGGTTTTTTTTTATTTTTGCATATTTGAATTGTTCAACTTTCTTACACAGATAATGGTTTGTTTAAGTGTGATCAGTATATTTTGATGTTCAGTCTTATAGAGCATTTTATTTTGATTTGTTATTTTCTAGTTGGCAGCTAATTGTTTTTTTATTGGATTATCTACATGTATTTTACTATTATTAATTATTTATTTACTAAAGAAAAATTGGCGTAAATAATTCCACTGCATGCCGGGACATGTCAATAATGAAAAAAAGGGAGGCTTTTTTAACACGAGACATTCAGGTGTATATACACCGACTGATTATAAGACAAACAGAATCAGTCTGTGTATATATATACCTGAATGTCTCTTGTTAAAATTACTCCTGATCATGGTTTGATTAATAAACTTATTGTTTAGATCAAATGAATTAAAGAATCAAGTGTTTTGTTAAGAAAGCTTTTAATTTCTAATCATGAATTCATGAGATCTCTTAATTACTTTTAACTTTTGGGAGCCATTTGGTAAACAACCTGCAGACATATATCGTTAACCCTGAAGAAACATGCGAGTGCATCTGTTCTTATGTAATTAAAAAAATATATATCTGGATGGAAATTAATGGTTGGTCAGTGCGTAGTGTATTTTATTTCACTGGCGTTTTTCTCCTATATGTGTTATTCATGAATTCCTGTTAACATCTCACTTCTTCCTTTGTCTGTTTATTTTTTTATTGTTACGCAAATCGGCGTTTCTCTTCAGCATTTTTCCCTGGGTAATTTGTCATTCCTACACTTTTCGTTTCAAGAAGCTGAAGTCAGCCACCCAGAAAATTAATCTTTCAGAAGGAAAACAAATTAAATTCAACTTTCTTTTATCTAGCTATATATTAACTTTGGCCAGAGAATGGTTACTGCCTGTATATATATAAACTAATAACCAGAAATCTAGTTGATTGATCGCCATGCACGGCATTTAGCGACGAGGAAAAGAACATATTATTGTTGAAAAAAAAACCCATCATAGTACAGAATCTCTGTGATTTGTGTTGTTCTTAGTAGTAATCGACTCTCCAGAATATCAGAGATAAAGCCTGCTGTCACAAGTTCGTATTTGCCGCCGGCAAGGGATATGTCTCGCAATGCGAACTTGGTTTTTCTACACTTACTCTAGCCTGTGTTTTTCTTTCGATTCTTCAATATAATACCTACATTTTTTCTCTTTTCAAACTACTGACAAAAAGTATTAGAATAATTATAAATTGATTTGACACATGTCTCTATGTTGTCTTAAATATTGTTAGGTGTAATTCACTAAGGTTTGTAGTTTATTGACAACTTGTATATACACGCTGAAGTTGAGTTCAAATTTTGCTGACAAGAAGATCAATGTTCTGGAAATTGTTGTTTTTCTTGCCAAGTCTCTAGAGGGAATTATTTAGTTCGCTAGAGTTGGTCTGCCATTCAATTTGTTTCTCCGATAAAGCGAACTCAAGAAAAAATAAGTTGATAAGATTTCTTTAGACGGTTTACTTCACGCGTCAATTAAAAAAATATAGAGTTAAACGACAACGTTTTTCAATTCTAACGTAAACCGTACCTAAACACAGGACCGGTATATAATACCACTTTTTAACCTTTTTTCGTTAATTTTTATGTGTTAGAAAGTTAGATGAAACATTCGCCTAACGAGGGAGTCCATATCTGCTTAGACAACCATCAAGATTAACCGACTTGACAAATACGTAGTCATTACCGTCATTTATAAGAAGATAGATTATCTTCTGGATCAGCTTTTGAAAACCACTGTTTCAACAATGTACAAATTTATTATTTTCAGTATTGGAAGGGAAACACGCCGATAGACATTCTCAATTCTGAAATCATTCATGCCTTTAGTTGATACAAAAAAAAGATATTCTAGATAATATGGTTTTGCCTATAAATGCCTAACACAATTAGACATGTGTCATTCGTCATCACATCTAATTTCAAATGTCTGAAACAAACATACTGTTATTAAACATTACAAATTAGCCCTATGATTCCTTGAATTTGATCGACCCAGAAAGGTAATTCAATATGAATAAAATAAAATTAATAGTTGATGTTATATTTGATTAATGACTTTCTATTTTATTACGTTTACTTGGTCCAGTATTAGATAACTGATTATTTGTTTACAGACAGTGATGTTCTATCAGCCTCAGCAAACACATACCCAGTTTTTGCTTGTTTCTTTTAGTAAAACTTGTGTTATTGTTTATCCTTATTCATTTTGAATTATTAAATCACACTGCAGCGGTTACTTTTTATGACGATTCTTTCGCTAGTATTAAAGTGGTCAACGAATCTAAAATGGGAAGGTAGGTTACATTTATGTATTCGATGGGAGAGTTTTGTGCGTAATGAAGTCATAAATAAGCCTTTCAGGCGGAGTTCGTAGATGTAACCCGTATTTACAAACTTAATTTAAAGTGGTTTAAACTGTATGACGACTTATCATTACCAGTGATGTGTTGACAACTTGGAAACAAATCTCGCAAAATCCACTACTTACTAGTAACCCTCAAAGAACATTCACAATTCAATGTACTTGGTTTCAGTTGTTTTTTGGCAGGAAATCGTCGAAAAATCCCCTTTCAAGAAACTTAGCTCTGATATACTGACATGGACGAGTGCTGGCGGTCAGAGCCAAATTAACAGCTTTTGGAGACGTTTGTCACTTTTGTTACCGGACTAAATGTTGAAATAGCTCCCTTTGAAGTGAAATGTTATTTGGAAGTTTCCGTAAAATAGTTTACGCATTCTAATAAAGGTTGCCAGATTGTTCGATTTATATATCAGCGCGGGACATAGAATCGTAAATAGCAACGATTAACTGACACAAAGGGAGTGAATATGATCGAACGTTAAACAAATTCTTACTTTGTTGATTAAATTAAATTCTGACGGATACAACAGATACTGATATATTGTAGTATTGTTGCATGGCATCCTTGTGTCTCTACGGGGGATTAAGCAGACATATAAACCGCGAATTACATATCAACAAAACTAGTAAATGTACCATTGATTTGATTGGATTTATTTTTGCGGTGTCACGTTTTTTTTCTCTCCCTATTTTGTTTTGTACTGTCACGCTTTTTTGTGTTGCAAGTAAGATCAAGGGTGGTTTCCTCTAACTATTGGCTGGCACGCCGTCATTAAGGACTCTGCGGCTAGTCAGGTGTACAATTTTGACTTTTTTTTTTGCTTTTGCCTTTCTAAAATCTTCTTTTCTTTATCTTAATAATGCAAAAAGTTTGAAGAAGAAATAAAGTATTTAAAAATGTTTTTTTCTAAGATTTAAATTGTAAAATGCACGCCTCAAAGATAATGTGTAACGGCAGGCGGAAGGGATTAACGTGATTATCTCACCTAAACTGACTACCTGATGGCTGACCATAAGCCAATTATATAGCAACAAGGCCTTATATTAATACATTTTGGCTCTTTTCTCCGCTTTCTTTTTTCTTGATTTTTGAGACTTAAATCGTTTATTTCTCGCAAACTATTTGCGCTAAGTCTTTGGAATTTCCCACACACAATCTTGAAGCCATTATCTAAAAATCCGTCATGCATTTTTTTAATATTCATTTTCGTTTTGAAGATATTAAGCAAACATTCTTTTAAAGGCAGATTATCAAAAAAATATATACATTTTTATCGATTGTGCGAAAACTAACACGAATTTAGAAAAACGCTATGACGGTTTTTTTGTTTAAATATTAATCTACAAAGACTTGAAATTTTAAAAAAAATCTCTAAAATTCTAAGACAAATAGGTACAAACAAAGGTCCATTTTTAAAAACTATTTGACGTTTCTGTTTATTTATGCGATTATAAAATAAAGTGAATCATATATAATATAATATAATATTAAGAATATTTTGGAAATAACAACAAAAGGCAAGTAAAGATAAGGGTCGCATTTTTTACTCCCGACTAGCCGCAGATTCCTTAAGGTGAAATACTCCTGAGCAAGGCGTTAAACCCAATTAAACAAACAAACAGTGTAAGAAAACAGGCTCATGATATGTGTACATACATATTTTGTCTACGTGTAGCCTATATTATACTGGTAGTTTATTCCACTTGATTCTATTACCTTATTCTCGCATTTTGTTTCCGTTAATTCAGCTCAAAGGGGTCTACTCGCCCTTCTGCTTAAGCCAATCGAAACTTGGAAGGATGGTGCGGAGATACTTAAAGAGATCCTCTCCACACTGTACAAATGGATCCAAATTGTATTTTCTCACGCATGTGGCCTTATGTAAGTCATCTGAAAATTTTCGCTTTTGATGGACAACTTCAACTCTGACCCCGTATTGATTTGATTGTTAACCGTAGTATAGTATTGATAAACTAACGTTGGACGAAGAGTTTATGTGTATTTTAGTTTTAAATCCTGAGTTCTATAAACGATGCTATGTAAGTCGTAATGTTTAATTACAAATCTCCAAAGGCTCTTAGAACCCAACTTGTCCAAGACTGTTTCTTGGCTGCCCCCTCCCCCCCCCCCCCCTCTTCCCTGGAAAGTCGTTTGTCGATGAAGAAAAGAAAAGATGTTACAAATCCGAAAATATGACTGTGATTAATGTTTTCTTCAAAAGACTGTTTTAGACGGATACATTTTTGTGTAATTTTTTTCCATGTGTGAAATGAAGCCGTAAAAGTGATTCCACAGTAAATCTATTTTTTTTTTGTATTTCAAAACTGTCATTTAAATACGCCTTTGTTTCTTCTGACTAGCGTAATCTGTGTTATACATGTGACTTAAATACCTCCCGATACATCCGCTATCATAGCCTTTAACCGTATACAGTTGCTAAACTATCATAGCCTCCAAGCTGAAGAAATGTTAGCGATCATCCTATGTGTGCCACTGTCAATGCGTTCAGCCTACAAAGGTGTCGATACTTGACATTAGAATCGCGTGGTGGAGGAACGCAAGTGGGGGGTTCGGACTTAGGGTTAGATATAATTAATTTACAGATTTTTGTTTTGTTTCAATTATGCTGTATAAACCGTATAAACAGTTCTAGTACAACTGAAGGGAGTGTCGGGTTTAGGGTTAGTTATAATTTAATTACATTTTTTTTTCGTTTTAATTTTTTCTTTTACTCTAGACACTATAAAACTATAAGCCACTGTCAGTGCTTTCGAATGCATTGACAGTGGCACACATAGAATGATTGCTAACATTTCTTCAGCTTGAAGGCTATGATAGTTTAGCAACTATATACGGTTGGAGACTATGATAGCAGACGTATCGAGTGTTCTGCTAGGTTTATTTAGTGGTTCATCTGAAAGTTCATCTGGCTAAAAAGCCCCGATTCTCCACTTGTTGCCCCTTTTATACGCGTTGCAGTTGTCATTTCGTGACCCCATTCGGTGACCTCAATTGTCATAACGACAGAAGATAATTATCATATCCCGTGGTCGTGGCCTTCACATTTGCTCTAGTACACGGAACACAAAGCTTCCCCTAACGGCAAAGGAATGTCAACATTCAAAATGGACGCCAATGATACAACCAACGATTTTAAACTGGTGATTACTTTAGAATTAACACAAACTACGACTATTCATACATCGTCGATGTATTTCGAATAAAGGCTACAACAGAAACGATCATTAACTGTAAGTCACAAGGCTCAGATAAATTCTTACGTGTTGTAAACACGTCAAATCTACAGTTAAAATGACAGTTTGATCCGTGAAAATAGGCGCTCCGGTTTGACATAGCAAAGCAAATAACGCATGTAAATTATTTCTAAACTTGTATTAAACCCGTGGATTAAATCTCCTAGCACATAATACGTCAATACAATAAGGGAATTTCCACAATTTAACAGAAAAGTGACAATGCTTCGATATACAAATACACCTAATAATAACATAGTCATCTTGAGATCGTCTCAATACTTTACGTCCTTTGGAAATGCTAGAATCATATTCCTGGGTTCATTTGCTTCTCTCTATTGCGGGAGAGTCATTGTTATTGAAGGCAAAGAAAGACACGTCGCCGACATTTATCCTCTTTTATAAAGTAAAACTAAGCTCTAACAAGAGTACGTATCACCGCGTACGTCCTACGTGTTGAAAATCTTCGTCACCTAGTAGGGCTGACGTTGACAAACGTAGGCGAAAAGTACGGGTAGAGTTTTGAGGTGAAACGTACGTACTTGTAACTCGTAGCTTGCAAAATACATTTTGGATTCCCCCCAAAATACCCCCTTGTCCACGAAGTAGTACGTAAAATAGGATACGCGGGCTTTCGAAGGGATATATACTCGTACGTACGAGAACGTGTTACGAACGCGGTTCGTAGCTCTTCGCAAAGTTATTAGCCTTGCTACGTATCACCATAAAAGAGTAGGCCTACGTATGTGTACGATTCCCGTGCGTAACATTGGCACACTGAAAAAGTAAGCAATACGTACGTCATCGCACGACGATGCTTATCTTTTTTTATTAGTTTTACAAAAGTCCCCTTAAATTGGCGCACTCGATCGTACGCTGGTAGGATAGGGGCCTTAATATGTACACCTAAATATGACACAAATGCACAGTTATAACGAATTATCAATCTGTTTACACCCGCACTTGTGAGAAATGCAATATAGTACAGCTGTTTTTACAAGAAAATGGCTATTATTGAACCCAACTCGATGTCCGACTTTACACTGTTTTATTAACCAAAACACGACTTATTGGATGGATTATATTCGCTGGACAATCTTCTATTTATTGTCTATTTAATATATGTCAGGTCTCAGAGTAGTCAGAGATAATATTGTTACCCGCGCAAATATTGTTCTCAGATATTATTATGTCTGGGGTATT
>JAVFBY010242208.1:5599-17433 GCA_034781015.1 Tonicella lineata | reverse complement strand
AGAGTCGCACTACTTCGTGGAGAGCCGCTATCCATTAAAACATATATCAATTAACACCAGAACCCTACATCACAGCCCTTTGTATACTATACCACAATACTATTAAAATACATACATTGTGCTATTAAGACACGCGCCTCAGTCCAACTCGGTGCAAGACGGGCTCATACATACATACGGCGTGAAGAGTCACACTACGTCGTGAACAGCCGCTATCAATATACCTTGTAGACAACAACCCATATGTTATACGATGTAGACAAAGGTCTAGGCTATAGGGCCTACTTATAAATACATTAAGCTATAACATAAATTCGAATATATGTACAAATAAAATTAAATTAAATTAAAAATATAAATTAAAAAATATAAATCACCTGCACGAGGTGCGCAAAGGTGTTATAGTATAATATGGGAGACCGGGGTATAGCGGAACGCGGGGCAAAGAGGAACAGTCAACCAGATCTGCAACCGTGTTGCCCTCTCTATATTTTCAATTTGGCGTTCAGGCAGCTAGCAACAGTGCGCTGTTTGTCACGGATATCATTAATTTATGCGAGGTATTTGTGTTTTTGTGGGGACAAACTCTATTTGGGGGTATATAAACCGATAACTCAACAAAATAAATTTTCGGAGAAAACTTTGCTAAACGATTAACTGTTTGTGTCGGGTTTTTAAATGATACCTACATAGGCCTACATTCGGCTTGGGGAATTTCCAAGCGCAGGCTCACTGTTTGGTTTACTGACCACGAGCAGAAAAATGTCACGTTTTGGGGCAAAGTGGAAGGGGCAATGTGGAACGTAGTTCCACTGTGTTTAACCACAGGTTGTTCCACATTACCCCGCCATCGGCATTATAGCTACGATATCTATTATAATGTAACCAACATTCCGTTAATTACTTTCAGCTTCGAATTTATTAAACTGAATTCCGTTTAGTCGTTTTTAAAGCTCGTTTAAATTTGTATTAAAGCACCAGTTATGCTTTGTTAGTGTGTTCCACTTTACCACAAGTGAGATTCCACAATGCCCCGAGAGCTTGGGGCAATGTGGAATTTTCGGTAAAATTTGTAACACCATAAAACATAATAAATTTGAATTTTTATTGTGTGTTTTTGTTAATTTTCTCTAGTGTTATCCCCAAAGAACCTTATTAGAACACAAAAAATGTATACCTGTCTTGTTTTTAAGATTATTTTGGCAATTAAATATTTTTGGTACGCTTTGCCCTGGTCTCCCCTACGTCATGCGCTCTCGTGAGTGAAGGGCTATACTTTTAAGCTGGGTGCACTCGGCCACTGAAGATGTTATACTTGATTACGTGATGCGTCCGGTAAGTAAAGATGTAATAATAAAACGTGTGATAAGCTCTCATGAGTGAAGGGTTATACCTTCAAGATGGGTGCACCTAGTCAGTGAAGGTGTTATACTTGATTATGTGATGCGCTCTCGTGAGTGAAGGACTATACCTTTAACATGGTGCGCCCGGTGAGTGAAGGGCCAATACTATAATGCGTGATGCGCTCTCGTGAGTGAAGGGCTATACCTTCAAGCTGGTGCGTTCTCGTGAGTGAAGGGCCAATACTATAATACTAGTACGTGATGTGCTCTTCAAGTTTTCCATCTTCATGGAAACTTGCTCATGTCACTCCCATATTTAAGAAAGGATGAGATGCCCATATTCGTAGTAAATATCACCCAATTCCTCTCCTCTGTTCACTCAGTAAAATATTGAAGACAGTATAGTTTCCAAGCATGATACAATTTGATAACATTTGATACATGTCGCGAACAGTACGGTTTTCTACCTGGTCACTTAACCGTAATACAGTTACTGGACTTTTAGTTTGCCATTCCCAAAGCTCTTGAAGAACGAAAATTATTTTCTTATTTTTTTTAGATATTGCCAAAGTATTTGATAGAGTATGGCATCGTGGCTTATTTCTAAAGCTCAAAAAACAATTTGGCATTTTAGGAAATGTATTGAAATGATTGGAAAACTACCTTAGCAATCGACAAAACGCTGAACACGCCGGAGTTTCACATGGGTCTGTATTAGGACCTCTTTTATTTCTTTTATTTTATAACCACCTTTCGTCAAATGGTGTAAGTGATATTCTGCTTTTTGCAGGAGACACTTGTTTATACATAGCTTCAGAGAATCTGTACCCCAAATCATATACAATAGACCAAGACCTAATAAACATATTGCATCGGGCAAAAACATGGATGGTTTAAAACGTATCTAAAACTGTTGCCCTCCTTATTTCTCTATCTTATTAACCATCGTCGATCCCCATTTCATTCGAAGGGAAACAATTGAACCATCTACAGCACATATACCCTTAGGAATAACTAAGAACAACAAAGGGGACATGGAATAACTATACAGAAAATATGATATCAAGAGCACAGTGTCCATTGTCTGTGTTGAAGGGTCTCTAACACTTACTAAATGACTTGAACTTCCGGATTTAAGCGCAAGTCCAACATTGGAATATGCAGATGTTGTCTGGGATAACATACCCCACCAACTGTTATGCTAACCGTATGGAGGTTATCCACTGAGAACATTACTGTATATATATCTCAAACATTATATGAAGAATCTGGATTCTCTCCTCTGTTCATTAGGCGAAAAATCCAACGCTTGGTGATGCTTTTCAAAATCACTAAAAGACTTGCCCCATTAAGCATCATTGAACACATGTAAGAAACCCATACAATGTTCGACATTCACATAGTTTTATACTTTTCTATTGTTGAACCGAACTTCATCGAAGAACATATTTTTCCGAATACGACACCAGGATGGAACACCCTCTCCAATCCAATTAGAAGTTCTGATAATCTGGCTAAGTTCAAAGAAAAAGTACTAAGCCACACTTTGGTTTTATGTAGGGCAGCGAAGTGAGAATATTCTTCTCTGTCAGATGAAAAACGGATATAGTAATCTTCGTGCTGACCAATTTACCAATTATATATTTGACGCTGCAAGATGTGATTGTAGTCATGCAAACGCTGCACACTATCTGCTTCAATGTGAACTGTAACAGAGGTGCAAGAGCTGATTTAATTCACGGCCTATCACAGTTTTACGAAAACCCTCTTAGAAGGCCTATACACCCATTAAACTTTTGTTATTTGGTGATAGGGCCTACCGATAACACCAAAATCCTATTAAGGTGCATGATTGGCTTTATTGTCATTTCTTCTAGGTAAAGCACCACGTGACGTCAAAAATTACACATTGGCTGGCTGTATATAGATGACAAGTAATGCTAGATCCGTGAAAAGCTAAACATGTACCTAAATCCAAAATCCAACTAATGCTTTCTGATAGTAGACCTACGTCGAAAACTCTGGGCGGTTTTGAATTTACATTAATCCCATCTTCTATGATCCTATCGTCTGAATTCTGTGTGCTACACAGACTCGTTTTCCACTACTTCATAACAACAGAAAAATAAGTCATTATATTATCAAAAAGTAGAAATGTAATGTAAGTTAAAACATACTATAGTAGTGTGTATATATTGTGTAATTTGTTTCGCTCTTTCTGTTGGAATATTATTGCAGTCAATTATGGTGTTCTTTTTTTTATACGAAAACTTATAACAGCATCAGAGTTATGTATAATAATGGATTGAGATGTTCTATCGTAGACTGTAGTGATAGCTTCATGTTTGTTATAACTAATGTGTCATCTTTCGGTGGCCTAGTAAGAAAGAGATTGGATCAATCTGGTAAACACACATCCAGAAAGCGATGCGGTGTTTTTTTGTCTCGCTTGGTGTCGAGATGACAGTATGTGTCGTCTAAATGAAATACTGTTTTGTAAACTCTGTAAACAACTGAATAGGCCTATGGACATAATTTGTCTGAAATAAAACCTTCCATTCTATTCTATTGTATTCTATTGTGGAATTTCCCACTCCAAATAAGCTTGTATTTTTTTCTCCGCTATATCATCTAAAATTTATTGTTTTCTGAATGAAACAAGAGACACATTATAAGCTTGTCTTACAGTGTTCTCAATTGTAGAAGAAGGCTGTTCACACTGTACGACAAGTTGTATGGAGTAATCGTATCGTACATGTGAATGCGGATTTAGACCAACGCCCTATGTCTTGTTATAGAAAAAGAAACATTTCTTCAAACTGGAACGGATCGCACCATGCATAACTTTTGATAATAAATTGAGTAAGCAACTGAATGGAAAACAACAAACGTTCGAATTAAGAACACAATTCACTGTACAAATAAATGGTATGATCAGTATATGAAATTTATTGAATCTGTGGCATGCTGGGTAGATAGACCTTTACTACAATCAGAAACATGGATATATTTGGTAAGAGAGGCACAGTTTACGTTATATGCGAATACTTGTTCCACTGTAAAAAGAGTATACATGTACAATGTTGGCTAAATGACTAGTACTTTACAGAAGAATTTTACATATATATTGTGAAAAATATCAAGCCTTGCCAGGATCCAAATTTGGTTGTAAAGTGTTTATGAATCCGCCACATTATAACTCTGAAGACAATTGAACCTGCCATAATTGCTCGATTATAACTGTTGTCAGAGCCAATTTTCAGAGCAATTGTAACTGGAACAATTGTCTTCAGAGCTAATATGTCTGGCAGAGAGTATTATTTACATGCGCCTGTTGGCAAAACACAGACTCAGGCTTTACTATTCAAGAGTTATTACACATTATTAAGAAAGACAAATAGCATAAAACAGCTGAAAAGTAAACATAATATACTTTCGATATGACACACAGAATTTTAATAATAAATTAAAGTATTAATTTTGGACTCTGATTAACTACATGCATATAGTGGATTTACTAAGATAAGGGTTAGCTAAAAAGCATTTATATTACAAGTTATATGGTTAAGAAAGGGTTTGTAAAAAATTTGGATTATTAAAACATATATTGTAAAAAAAAAATAATTGAGACTTAAATGTAATTGTGTGTATTATACTAAAATATATAACCACCGACTATTATAGTTTAAAGATTATTATAGAATTATCTATTATATAATTATCCAGTGTTAATTATAGCCTTATTTATTATATAATTGCAATGTATCTAGTATCAATTATTACAGCATTATTCATTATACAATTATCCTGTATCAATCATATAGCAATATTTCTTATCCAACATTAAAGATCCAAAAATAGTGATTTTATTTTATTTAACTTTGGTCCAATATAATTTCTATAATTTTCCCCACAATTACTAATTAGGTACTAATTTTATGTATTTGTGCTAATTTCAGATATTTGACAATTGATATAAACTATTTACTGACAGTGTGGCATAACTAACGCACCTTAAATTTTTTAACAATTTGGACTTTTGAATACACAGAGACTAACCAGGTTAATTATCTGCACACTTCACAAGGCTGAGTTACACAAAAGCTACTAGTTATTCATTATATTTTCTTGGATATTAGTTTACGTAATAATTGATAGAATCGCATGATAGAGCTGTTTAACTTTAGCTAAAAGACTATGTACGTAAATCAGTCATAAAAGATGACACAATTTTGGGGGGATATACATGTAGGTTTAGGGTTAGTTTAGTGTAACTGTTCATCATAATTTTATGAATAGCCTGTACAAAGAAAAAATAGACTGGTCAAGGTCACTTTATGTGTTATTACAGGATAAAATGAGTTATTTTGCCCATGAAGCAAAAGTTAGAAGCTTTTTGTTAATTCCACTCCCAACTTTATAGCATGTAGGCTAAGTTGAAGTTAAGATACAACAAACTGAAAATTTAAATATTATTCTACAAAGTGTTGTCAATCCATCAGCTATCATGCATTGTAGAGATTCGTACTGGCCACACCATTCATACCGGCCGCCCCTTCATGGATTAAAATGAGCATTCTGCTTAATTGAGGCATTTATGGATTTGTGACCCAGCCTGGTACATGCTGGATTTTAAGCATTACAGAATTTCTATAGTCTCATACAAGCTAAGTAAGAAATGAATATTTTTAACTTCAACAATATTTTTTAAATTTATGATCAAATACTGCATAAAATTGTGGCAGTCAGAGTTTGTTGATAAAACTTAATTTTGGGTGGCTGTCTCTTTAAAATTCAGAAGGAAAAAAAATTCCCAGGAGAGGTGTCCAAACCCCCCACAAATTTCCTTCCTGTCATACACATGTATTATAGCATAATTGAAAACAAAAAAAGAAACGGATAAGTTTAAATACAATACTTAAGTACACAAATAATTTCTTTCAGAGATAAAATACAGTTGCACAAATAAGAGGGGTGTATTTACAATTTTTATACATTTAAAAAAATGTATAGTGGAGAAATAAGAGTTCAATCAATACAAATTTCTGAAGTATTTTATCCGCAAATTATTCAAAAATATATTTTTTCTGAAAAAAATATTACAAGCAGTACACAAATAAATAGTAAAATCTGTTGAAGATTTTCATGCATATACATAGCATTATGTACAGAATTAAAATTATTTTACATGCAAATATATCATGATTATGCATCAGATTGCAAATGGACCAATGGAATGACTGGAATTGGTTCCAGGAGATATGTGTCAAAGGTCAAGGTTGGTTTTCTTTCATCTAGCGTCCATATATCTTGTTCAGAGAAACCTAAGCATACCAACCTGACAGGAGCCCAGAGAAGTTTTAGGAAGTGGCATACTTGCGTTCAACGCCTAGTTTACAATTCATAGAGGATATTTGTCATGCATTGGTAAATACCATTTATATAACATATGAAATATACATGATATTTACCAATACATGATAAATATTCGTTTTATTTTTTAAATTAGCAGTGGATTTATCCTAAAATACAAATTGTATGCTTGAAAACAGCTCAAGATATGACCTTTTAACGTGTATGTCAAAGTAAGATTTTCCTGACGTTTATAACATTTTTGAGCCTAAATTTGTTATTTCATTTCTGGGGTTTAACCAACAACCTGTATCATAGCCTTACGCAACACAGATATGGCATAATTTAGATTTTTTATTCCAGGCACTGGCGATATAAATGGAATTTGCAAAAGTGGCAATTTTATTCTTATTAGACTTAGCGATATACTAGTTCAACACTTTTTTACTGCCAATTGTATAATAAAGTCTAATTGCGACTTTGTTGCAAGTATTTTAACACCAAAATAGTTTTAAACAGATTTCTAATACATGTAATTGGTCAATATGCTCAAGTTTCTATGCAATACAATTACAGAAAAATGTTTAAAACAATGTCCTTCTTAGTGTTTCTAGTTTTTCACAGGTATACACACTCTCAATTTTGAAAAAAATTGAAATCCTAATTTTCAAAAATAAGATCATAAGACATAAACCCTGAAACAATCCCATTATTAATACTATATCGGTTTCTATTCAATCACAAGGTAGCTGCTTTACATGAAACATTTAACAAAATCTAAAGGTTTAATCTAAATCAATCAAACACACTGATTCATGCAAAAATCTGCTCAAACAATATTGTTATCAATTATGTTAACGAGAAAAAAAAAATTAAAAAAAAAAAAATTGTCTGATACATTGTTAGGTTTCAAATCATTAAAACTTCGAACATTACTAAATATGTTTATTTTCACCGACAACACAACACATACAGCAGATTTTTGCTAAATACTCAAAAAAACTACTGAATTTATTTATAATTTTTTTAAAAACTCAATGTTTAACAATTCCACAAAACGGTAGTATAAAAAAGGAAGCAAAATGAACAAGATCATACAAAAGACACAACTTTCCTTTATAAAACATTTATCTAATTACAAAGGATTTCCTTTTAGATATTGTAACAGAATTTGTAACCATGTACCTGTGTCAATATTAACAAAAATAAGAAACTTTTCTGAAATTTCAATGTTATAATTCTAAAACGGTAAAAAAAGAAAACACATTATAATTAAGAAGTGTCTGCATTAGCACATTAAAATAATTTTTAAAAAGTCAAGGATTCAATTTAAGTAGAGGTTCAAAAGCACTAACTAGTACAGTATCCATTGAAACGGAAAATTGTGAAGTAACATGATTTAGTATCAGCACTGTGAAAAACCAAATCAAAAGAATATCTATTTGTAACAATGCATGGACAGAACTATATATATTATAGCACACTTACATGTATTTATACTAGTTCATCATGTTTTATGGTTCCTAGAACTTCCTTTGCCTAGCCTACTAAAAATTTAACATAATGATTATTTTTAAACTTTGTTTTGAATATTTCTTTCACACCTCATTACTGTCTGACTTTCCAAATACAGGGGGTTTCGAGTGATGACTTTACAACACAATGGCGTCCCTTTGCAAAACGCTGTTGTCATTTTACTACATGATGGAGCAAACTGTCTATACTTTTAACATTGCAAGTTTTCTAGGTTTACAGAAAAATATGGGTGTAAACTTTTAACTTTTACAAAAAGTCAATAAACAAATGGATGTCACTCTGATGTTGTAACGTCAAAACTCGAAAGGTCCGTATTATAATGGTCCAAAATGTCAGCATGAAATAGTAAGCTATATATACAAAAATGGACCTATTTGGAGGTTTTTTTTCACTACAGTTTCACTAAAGATCTCATATCATTTTCATTATATACTGTGTACATCCATAATACACAATTTGTCTTATTGTCAGCTAAAATGACTCACTACTTTACATATATACACACATACAAGACATATTTCAAATTGGAATGGCTGCTTGGAAGATGTTCAAGTTTGATAAAAGACTGTACCACCATCAAATTTTTTACTAAGCATTTATGTTAATTATAACATTTGCACTTAAATGTATGTAAATCACATTAAAGTTTAACATGACTTAATTATAACATGTGGATTAAAGCTAAAATTAATTTTGCATACTGTGGTTAAGGGGAAAACCCTGGTGTAACATGTAACAACATATATCCCCTTTTTAATATGTCTGTCAGGTGATATCCAATGGTATATTTCCAAGGATAATGGACACATGCACAGGGATGATGATTAATTAAAAAACTCATGTACCTAAACTTAAAAAAACAAGTTTACAAACAAGTTAATTCTGAGTTGTTACGAGTGATCTATTAAAATCTTAGGAGAATTAGCACTGTGTCAATGTTTAACACTTTTGGGTCACTCTATCGATGACTTCTATAGCTCAGTCGGTCGAGTGTTGGCTCTTGCCCAATTTTCTTCCTCTACATTTATAAAATATATAAAGTGATTGATAAGATAAAGAAATATGAAATTAATACTAGATTTTAAGTTTACTCAATACATTGTAGGTCCAATATTCAAATGATTGTCCTTTCGCTAACTGAATCTGATTTTCCCCAAATTGGAATCTTAAAATGGCTTTTCTGTGAAACGTATTCAAAAGTGACTGACACATTTAAATAACGTCATGGAAGGTTTTCTATGGCGACATTATTAAGTACTGATATGTAGCTGTGAACGCCTTTCAAATTCTTAAGCTGGTTTGAAAGATCAAATTACCAGAAGAAATATATTTTAATAAATGCAGAGAAAGAAAAATTGATATGCCTCCAACATTAATCGAACCTGGGACCTTTGGCTAACAGGGCCAATACTCTAGCAACTGAGCTATTGAGGCTGTTGATAGAGCAACCCCAAAGATCACCCAAGTAAAGGTTGTGTTGTTTAAGTTTTACCGAAAATCTGGTTCTGGCATATATATATTTTCATAAAACATGCACTAAATTATTATATTAAACCAATGTAGATAAAGAAATTTGTATCGACTATTAGTTATTAGGGTTGTGCTTTAACCTGACATATTATCAATTAAAGACCTATAACTTGATTCTGTACTGGGTGCCAATCCCAAATGGTTAAGCATGTAGTTTGTACAAATAAAGAAAACAGAACAAAAACTTAACAGTTATAACAAAATGAAGTTACAAAGTCTAGAATGAATCTCATAATAACATTTCTAAAAATTAAAAAAAAAAAAAACACTTGAATAAAGATATAACACAGTGAAACAAGAGAAAGTTAACCTGAACCAGAAAAAGATACTCTGATGTCTGGTATATCCAGGGGTCAGTATACTCAGATGTCTGATATATTCAGGGATCAGTATACACAGGTCTGGTATATCCAGATGTCTGGTATATTCAGAGGTCAGTATACACAGATGGTTTATCTAGGGGTCAGTTATGAATATAAAGATTTCTGGTATATTCAGGGGTAGACAGGGTCAAGTTTCACAGTAGTTAATGTTAAAATATAAGTGCAAAAAATATATATATATTGTGTTGAATCCATAATATCACAATATATTGGCTCTCAGTGCTTATTTATATGTATGTCTGAAAAACAAATGGAGGGATACAAAATTTCAAAATAAAATATTTTTAACAGAATCCTTAAGATTTTGTTGAATAAAAGTACACCAATTGTCTGATGTAAGATGAAGTTGAGACAATTTATGCATACCATGATGTGTTCCAATTTGTTGTAAAACTGATAACAATTCTTTGCAGTTCTCGGAAAAAGTATTCATTGTAAGTGCTGCTACATGTATGTCTTACAAACTGAGAGTTAATTGACCCAAAATACATTTGTAGATCATAATGCACGTTTCTTAACTTTAACTTTACATTTTCAAGCACTATAAGCATACATGTAGTTACATTGTAAGGCTTATTGTATGGTAAAATGTTAAATTTCCTCTTATTAAAACAGGTAACACATTTAAAATATCCCTTAATCTTAATCAGAAATTGGACAAACTGGTCAGAAATTTAAAAAAAAATAAAAACAACTGACCATGACATTCATATACATTTCAAAAGAAAAATGGAGAAACAAATGAACCGGTATACTCCTTTTAACAAAACAAAGTTGAATTTGCCTCGGAGCTATATCAGCTTCTCTTTGTTAATTCTTTGCACCCACCCCCACAGGCTTTCTTGCCAGCCCCCTGTTGACACCATATGACGCCGCTATGAATTATATATAGTGCTTGCTAGGCTGACAGAAATACAGTCCAAAGAAAATTATTTGAACAAAATTATTCATGGGGCAGTGTGCAGACGGAGATGCTCTGCAGAAGTCAGTTTGAGGCATCAGTGTGAGGCGTCATATGGCGTCATCTGGGGGCAAAGAGCTAAGGGGTCTGGGCTGTAACAGGGGTCTTCCAATTCTGTGGCAGGTAGTCCCGCTTCCACAGTAGAATACGTCCGTTTTTGTTCCCGTAATGAAGGATTTCGACCATTTGATCGACTTTTCTTGGTATCTTTAAAAAGAAACTTAAAGCTGAAAAAGAAAGAAAATGAGATGTTAAGATTTAAAATCAATATTATTTTCTGCATTAATGTAATCTACAAATGGAACATATTTGAGCAAAAACTGTAATTAATTTTCAATTTTAGCCTGCTAATTTACCATGTTTTCTGTCGGATAAAATTCTTTTCCATGGTATAATTTTATTTTTTTCTAGGTAGAATTTTTAACAACAAAATGGCTTGTTTTGATTTTGTCAGCTGCAATTGCGGGGATAATTTGGCTATTATTATAATATTTTTTTCATACATATTTTTGTCCACGATCACTTCAATAGGGCTCAATTGAAAACCCACTTAATACAGCGTAAATGTTGCAGTCTTGCCAAAATAATACTTTGGGACTTCAACATTGGAAATTCTGAAATGAATATAAATGGCCTCACATATAGTGCCTATGGGTCTCTCATACAGGGGATAAGACACGACTTTAAACTTGGGAATGTATAAATTTAGGCCTATATAATAAGCCCTAC
>JAVFBY010241986.1:0-10692 GCA_034781015.1 Tonicella lineata | reverse complement strand
CTGGTTGTCGTGAGTACAGAACATGCTGTTACTGATAACCAAACATATACATCTTGTTTTCCAATGCTTTTATCTAAAGTGCCTGGCTTTAATTAAAACGGGTTACAATTAAATCCCACACCTAAGTTAAACCACGTGCCATTTTATTTCCTCTGCCCAGAGAATTCCCTCTGTCGAGAAAGAATACAGCCATACTGATTGGTCGCCATTACGCTCGTGAATTTTACTCTGGGAATTTAATTTTAAAAAACTTATCATATTTCTATCTACTTTTTAAAGGCTGAATCGTCTTTAGACAAATGCTATCTCACGTGATGTGGAAGCCTTTTTCATACAAACTGGTTTACATGTACTGTATGCGAAATATATAAATTCTCATTTAATACATGATAAAAGTATCGTGGACAAAAAGTTAATAATATTCGAATTGTTGGTGCATTTTTGTACATTTGTTATTTGTTTGATCACATGTTAATAGAATTATCACTTTTAATAGAAATGTTACTTAAACAAGATGTGCAAAAAGTATATTTTCAGCCATGCTTCGTGATATCAGCAAACGAACTATCTCCAATGTCCCCTCCTTTTTTCCAACATTATACAATTGATAAACTTTAATTTATTAGGTTGTCTAAGCTGCCATATCTCTGTCCAATTTGGTCCCACTTTGGGGAAGATAGTTTATTTTGCTAGAGAACATACGGGTACTGTTGATTGATGATGAACTCCATTAAGAGGCGGGTACTCCCTGGTATTAAAACTCTTTGAGTTGGTCCCTGGTTGTCAGGATTATAGAATACACTGTTACTGTTCACAAAAGATATACATCTTGTTTTCAAATAAACTTTTCTAAAGTGCACTAAGCTTGAGGTATTTTCTTCTCTCAGTCCAGGTGTACTGTAGTCGATGGTTGTCGTTGGTGAATATTCCTGCATTGATCAGACTGATTCTAATACAACTCATTGGTACGACTACAATGCCCTTGGCGATACCCCTGTATTTGCTATAAGTAGCAAAACACTCTACATGGTGTAACAAGAGCTCGACTGGGCATGATACGCCCGTTGGGGTCGAATGAAAATAAAAGAAAGTTTGACGAAATGTAAAGAATTTGGTTCATTTCTGAGAGAGATCGCTTGAGTGATGAAAAGGGAAAAACTTGTATGCGGGTACGCACAAATTTAAGATTTTGACAGTAGGCCGCGTCGCCTGTAAATACATCCTAAGCGACATTATTCCATATTGGTGGTTTTCAAGTTTACGATCAGAAACCAAATTAAGATTTGCCACCAAGTGGCGCCACCTGTAGACCAGCATACGCCAAAATCAATTCTAAGCTACGTAGTGTCACATGTGACACTCATACCAAGTTTGATTTGAATTTGACTTCAAGTTGCCATACAGAAACTAAATTTAGAGTTTGCCACCAGGTGGCACCACCTGTAGAACGATGTACGCCAAAATCAATCCTAAGCAGCGTTTTGTCACATGGAACACTCATAGGGCGTCGCCTGTAATCCTAAGCGACATTATTCCATATTGGTGGTTTTCAAGTTAACGATCAGAAACCAAATTTAGTCTTGCCACCAAGTGGCGCCACCTGTAGGCCAGCATACGCCAAAATTAATTCTAAGCTACGTCTTGTCACATGGAACACTCATACTAAGTTTGATTTGAATTTGACAAGAGGTTTTCAAGTTAACATACAGAAACTAAATTATGACTATGCCACCAGGTGGCGCCACCTGTAGGACGATGTACCCAAAAATGAATCTCAAACAACGTTTTGTAACATAGAACACTCATGCTAAGTTTGATTCAAACTGCACAAGAAGTTTTCAAGTTAGTGACCGCTAACCAAATTTAGACTGCACCACTAAGTGGCGCCACCTGTAGGATGAGGTACGCCAAAATAAATCCCAAGCAACGTCTTGTCCCATGGAACACTCATACTAAGTTTGATTAAAATTCCACAAAAACTTTTGAAGTTAATGTCCGGAAACCAAATTTAGACTACATCACTAGGTGGCACCACCAGTAGGGCCATGTACGCCACAATCAATCCCAAGCAACGTCTTGTCCCATGGAAAACTCATACTAAGCTTGATTCAAATTGCACTAAAACTTTTCAAGTTAATGTCCGGAAACCAAAAAGTTGATGGACGGACAACCCCATACCATTATACGTCCCTTCAAATGACGGGCGTATAAAAATTAAATGGTTCAAATTCATCACACTGAGCTTGAGGACGAGGAGAGTATTTCTGAATGCATCTAAAACATCTTTGATATGAAGTGAAACACATGGTTTGTAAAGAAGGGAAGAGGTCAGGGGCCACTTTCACAAAATGTTGTACGACAAAAAATTTCCAGTAATAAAGGTATTGTGGCGCAATAGCTACTAGGATATTTTACGATATTTTTTGTCGTATGACATTTCTTAAAAGTGGCCCCAGGTCTGTATTACAATATCTGACCCAGATAGTTGACAATGGCAGCAGGTTGACACAAATGCTTCAACAGTATTTGGAATTTTTCAGTTATTTCTAAATTTGTGAGTGGAATTATCAAAGCCCTTCTGACAGTTGCTTCTTATTAAAAATGTGTACAACGCATGTTGTAATAACACAAAAAAAGACCATGTTACTTTCACAGTATTTTTCTTTTCTTAAAAATAACACTCTCTCAATTAAAACAAAAGAACAGTTCATAAAATTTTGTACCATAATCTTATTTATTGTAAATGACATTGATATTTGGAAGTTTAACCTGGAATGATGTCATTTACATTGTACACTAGAATAATTTTTGAAGGAAGATTTAGGAAACTACCCTAAGTACAGGAAAAAAACACACTAGACTTGTTGCCTCCGGGTTAGGGGCCACAGTAAATGATGCTCCCCTACCCACTCAGACTTACAGTACAGGCAAGTAGCCCATCCTTGTCCTAAACATCATTTCACAAATAAAGACTGATGTAAGAAAAATACTCTTACTAATGTGTAACCTACTTTACAGAATCAAGAAGTTTTGATTGATTTGATTTGAATGTTTATTCAATACCTCAGCCGGCAGTTTTTGGAATAGATGAACCCTAATCAGAAGGTTGTTTGTGGTTGAACCCCAAAAAGCTGGTGTTTTGCGATTGAATCAATTTTCTCGGTTGAACCCGTTGTTAAACCTCAATCTGCAAACTGTTTTTAGTTATACCACAATCAGCAGGCTGTTCTTGGTTGAACCTTGATCAGAAAGTAGTCATTGGCTGAACCCCAATCAGCACATTCTTCTTGGTTGAACCTTGAACAGAATGTCTTCTTTGTTGAACTCCATACAGCAGGTTGTTCTTGGTCGAACCACAACCAGCAGGTTCTTCTTTGTTGAACTCCATAAAGCAGGTTGTTCTTGATTCAACCCCATTCAGCAGGTCGTTTTTGGTTGAACAGTGATCAGAAAATTTTCCTTGGTAAAACCCTAATCATCAGGTTGTTCTTGATTGAACCCCATACAGTAGGTTGTTCTTGGTTGTTCCCTTATCATAAGGTTGTTCTGGGTTGAACCCCAATCAGCAGATTGTTCTTAGTTGTACAAGTTAAGGGTTGAAGAGAACAGAGTGTTATGGTGTAGCCATTTCTCTCAAACAATAATCCTCTGTCTGTATCCACTAGATTACTACAGTATCGACCTGGCAAAACAAAAAGGTATATATATATGCTCAAGGGTATTTCACCTATACGAGGGCGTACCAATGGGAGGAGGAAACCACCGTTCACGTTACTTATAAGACAAAAGACAAAAAAGGGATAAAAAAGATGGCGCCACAAAAAAATATATATATCTTCTTCCCGATGCCCCTTAGCCCAGAGAGCACAGGGGCTACGAATCTCACACCCAGCCAGAAAATATTTAACAGCAGATGATTATTCAAAATGTATTTATTTTGCCAAGATGTCCAGGTTATTTGACTTACTTGATAGTGGTGTGTTGTTGTTTGTCATTAACATATGCAGTCTTTATTCAGTGAACCAAACAATATTCTCTATAGTCAAAATTATTGAGAATGCAGATACCTATTAATTTTTGCTATTTTTTTGTCATTTTTAAGAAGAAAAAAAGTAAAAAAAAAAAAGCAATACAAATAATTGCTTGTTTCCGGTTAATTTAGTGGAGAAGCCTATGCTTTAAAATGGACTGATATCTAAAAGAAGTAAAATATATATTTATAACATTTGGTGACTGCATATAATTCTTAAGATTGTTTGTTTGATTGGGGTTTCACGCCATACTCAAGCGGCATGTAAGAAAATATAAGTGTTTAAGACACTGTTTAGATTTTAACATGTTTATAAACAATTCACATCCCACAAACGAAAATACCCTGGTAACATTTAAATGGAATATCTGACTGATTTTATCAGTGAAAGGGAGGTAACTTGTGCTGTTCTAACCTTGTTCCTCCTGCTCAATGCCTATTTCAGTTTGATCTGCAGCATGGCCAAGAACCACATACTCCTGCAAAGTTGAGAGAAATGAGTCAAATACAGCTAGTTTGATTACCACTTAATTTTACCACCCCTTTACATCTGATGCACATGGAATACCAGCCTCCTAAATTGTGGATGTTCAGCCCCTTCCCGAAAGTGATTTGTCTCCCCTTGGATTGTTACCACCCTTCTGTGATAGAGGTGTGAGACCGTTCACCAGTGGATAGTACAGCCTACATAGTCCCGGAGCCAGTGCGCCCACTAATGACAAAGCTAGGGGGCGTTTTTTAAGCGCTCGCCCAGGCAAGCGCTTGATTAGCATCAGGAAGCGTACTGAAATTGTACAAAAGGGAGATAAATCTCTTTCTGAAAAGGGCTATTTTAATTAAATCTGTATTCTTTATATCTCTGGCAAGTCTTGTATAGATTTCCAATTGTATATATTTTGTAAAAATCAAGTTTATACAAAAGATTTTAATTTGATGAACGCCGTCTAAGGTCTTGTAGATGAAATACCCTAAGCAAGGCATTAAATACCAATCAATCAATTTGATGAAGTTCAGTGACAAAACTGACTCTTTATTTCACCACATGGGTTCTCTACTCACTTTTGATGTTAATTTTGCGTCTCTAAACTCCTGGCTTCTGGGATATGTGATGACATGGGTGTTCTGAACTTTACCATAGCAACAGGGACACACCACAAAGGCGGCCATATTTTCAAGACATTTCAGTAAGACCATGTCAGTAGCTACCCCACATCCATGTAAACAGACGCCAATATCAAAACTTCCTTTGAAATATTCCAGATTGCACTGAAATAAGAAAACATCTATATTAATGAAATAGAATGTTCAATTGCGCCAAAAACCAATTTGAAATAACAACTTCCCAGTGGATTCAACCAAATGGCTTATTTTCAAAATTCTAACTACACTTTGGGTTGCTTTTGTTGGGACATTCCAAAACACTCTATTTTTACCCCCTGGTTAACAGGGTTCAGATATTACTCACTTTCTTGTTAGGGAGTTTCTTGTTGTTCTTGTTATTGATGCAACAATAACTAAATGGACTATTTCTCTGTCAATAATGCAAGGGTTGACGTTGTTGTGGAAATTTGGCAGTATATACCTGATGGTAATAAGCAAGTCATAACGGAGCCAGATTTAAAAAAAAATTTCCATGGTTTTTTTATAAGTCAGTTTATTAATGCACACAGCACACATGTCAAGGCTTTAGGGCATGTCTTAATAAAACATGCCTCCAAGCCTGTCTCCACATGGGTAGTATTTGCAGCAGGCCACAGGGTATGTCTCATTCTACAAACTTGTTAAAAAAAATGTTTAACTAGAACTTAACAATATAGACCATTTCTCTGTGATGAAAATGATACAAATACATGATACATAAGCATGTATCATGTATTTTTATCATTTTCTTAATAAAAAAGGTTCATTTATTTTAAGCTGAAAGGTAACCAATTTCATAAAACATAACAAAAAGTCATTTACATCCCCATCTATGTTAGATCAGAACTAAGAATTATTTTACAAGCTGTTAAACTCTAGAATTAACTTTATAATTAAAGAAAAGCAATCACCCAAAATTAGGGTTAATCAATAAATTCCTATTTCAACCACTTTGCAAAGTATTAGAGTTTAAGAGTTAGAGCTTATGTTTGCTTTAAAAATAATCTGAAATGTGCATTAACAAGTCTGCACTGCAAGACATACCCAATGGCCTGCAGCAAATACGAATCCTGCAGCCGCAGGCACAAATGTCAAGGAATTGAAGCATGTATTAATAATACATGCCTCAACACCTTGACATTTGCGGTGTGGGCATGTATAAACAAATACGAATCTTGTGGCTGCGGGCTTTGAAACATATATTATTAGCACATGCCATCTGTTCTGTGTCCATTTATAAACTTGCTTTTTGAGAAAACTATGGACAAATTGAAAATTCCAGCTCTGTTATGACTTGCGTATTACTATCAGATATATACTATAATACTATCTAATTTTTACAACAATCCTAACATTATTGACAGAAAAATCGTCCTTTTTCTTATTGTTACATCAACAACAAGAAGGAAAAAAAAAAAATTTTGGCTCCGTTTTTTACTTGCGTATTACTATCATGTACATACTACCCAATTTCCATGAAGACTTACACCACTGTAATAAGAGCTGGGTAAAGACAAAATGATGCTAGCGTATAAACTGACTCACCTGGAATAAAGTAACATTTGATAACCCTAGTTT
Source organism: Tonicella lineata (assembly GCA_034781015.1). Lineage (NCBI taxonomy): Eukaryota > Metazoa > Mollusca > Polyplacophora > Chitonida > Mopaliidae > Tonicella > Tonicella lineata. The sequence continues at coordinate 3,944 of JAVFBY010241986.1, read as the reverse complement.
ATCAGTTCTCTCCTTAGCCATCATCAAAGAGTCTTCTTTGTTGTCAATCAAAAACACCTTTAACAAAGCAAAGCATTTATAAAACCAAATCATATTACCAATAAAGATCATTTGAGGATGCTTTTTCCAAGTGTTTGAATTTATCAGCAGTTATTGTCTTCAGCTTCAATAGGTTGCCAGACAATCTAATTTCCTGACTGACATTTTTTTGCGGTAAAAAATTAAGCTAAATACTATCTTTATTATTATTATTTTTTTTATTTGCTTAATACAAAGATGTATCACTGAGTGTCACTGAATTACACTTGCTTATATATGTGCATAGTTTTTTTGTTTGTTGTTAAACCGCATTGAAATTCAGACTCGGCAGCTATATGAGTAAAAAAGGTTTTAACAACAACAAAACAGATCGAGTAGCTGACTAGCTGTATTTTATCATGAATCACAGCTTCATGTGCTTGGTCAGTCACTTGTACCTTGTTGACCCTTTGTGTCATCAGATTGATTGATTGATTGGGGTTTAACGCCGTACTCAGGGGTATTTCACCTATATGACGGCGTGCCAGCCCCATGGGTGGAGGAAACCATCGTTCAAGTCACTGGCAACATGAAAGACAAGACATTAAATGAAAAGAAAAAAAAAAGAGAAAAAAAAACAACACCACAAAAAAATTCCACTTCCTGATGCCCCTTAACCCCGAGAGCACCAGGGCATTAGGAAGCTCACGCCCAACCACCCGCTTTTGTCATCAGAAGTTGTTATACTATGCGTTGTAAATTGAAGCTTCAAAAGATTAAAACTAGGGAACTCACCCGACACTGTGGTAACATGTAGGCAATGACAATACCAAGATGACCCTGAGGGAATGAAAAATACCATCACAATTGATTTACAATGTTTATTACAAGACTATGGATATTCAACTTGTTGATTTATTGACGAGCAATGTTTCAGTTTAATATTCCAGGCCTGTGCTGTTGGGACGAACAGACTGAACATGTTAAGCAAACTAATTTTAGGAGGACCGATTTATAGCTTTACCAAATTGTTTGAAACGTTCATCTAAACTTGCATTTTGCTACTGACTTTGACAAATGTTGTCAATCTGATCAACAAATAAAGTTTGTACAGTTGTTTTATACAGCAATTTTGCTTTATTTTTGAAAAGTGTTACATTTATGTAAAAATAAAATTAGCTGTGAAAGGCTGTGACAAATGTAAATGATAGGTTATCTAAAAAAAATGCTTAAAGGATCAATTTTTAGGTAATGTCGGAAAACATTACAGCACAGGCCTGTATTCAGTTGAAATACATCATAGTAGTCAGCATGGATTTTCTGTTTTCTAGTGTGATCCTTGTTAAAGTTTTCTGCAGTTGTCCGAAATAAATACAGTAATTGTTATGAGGAGGGAGGATATAGGCATAAGCATAAAAGCTTTTATTCAGTATAAACATTGTGGTAATTTAGGTAACTTACAGTGTAAGCTCTAAGCACAAAGTCATTTATCTGTGATTAAAGTCCAATTGACGATGATTTATTGACCTTTGAGGACATTTCATTTTAACATTTTATACTTAAAATTGACTTCATATAATATAAATTGATAAAATTGCCATAAGCTCCATAATTAATGCCTCAAACCACATTCCAAAAACTTAATCTGATAATAGTTTTATCTTCACAAAATACATGTCAACAATATAATATATATACATGTACACTTACTCCACCACAGCAGAAGTCCACAATAACATCACCAGGGTGAGCTATCTTGATGACAGCACTGACAAGATTCTCTATCTGTTCACATTTATCCTGACCACGCCCCCTTGGGGATTTACCCTGAAACGGATGGACTGCTGCAGGGAAATCGCCCCAGGCTAAATGAACATCCTCTCCACATGGGTGTATTCCAACGTCAGGTACAATATTGGCAGACTAAAAGATAACATAATAAGTTGCAAGAGTATTCTTGGTTTTCCATCGTATTATGTGGTGCAGAGTTAGATTTGTTTCTTGCTTGGCGTGTTTAACAGTAAATCAGCGCTACACAGTAGAAATGCGAAACATTATGAAAATCAGTAAATGCCTGCTCTGTTGAAAAATGACTGTTCCTACAAAGTGTACTGCTCAAAACATACTGTTTTTACCCCAGAGTAAGAAGTGCTGAAACCGTTATCATAGACTCATAAGCGAAATAGCCTTGAGTAAGACGTTAAATACCAATGAAACAAACACACAAATATTTAAGGACAAACAATTAAATATCTTTCCACAATACCTTTATTTTCGCCAGGGCATTTGCCACATCAGGCTTTATTGGTCGGCACTTTTCGTTAGAGCTCTGCCTACAAAAACAAATAGTTTTCAGCATGATTAGGAAAGCATCATTTTATTGGCAATCTTATAGTTCTCTGTTTCTTATAAATGTAAGATTTAAAATTGATAAAAAAAAACACAAATAGAATAGATGTATAGCAGTAGTCAGCTCTATTTTGCTATAGTCATGATGGTGTTCAATAAAGCATACCCTTGTCTTGGAACATATAGCCATATCTTCAGAGAGAACTTATGACTGATATTTTTTTTCACTCACTGTTGGGACTGTTTTTAAATTGCCTTAGAGAACTGTAACTTCTAACACTACATGGGCATTTTACATGTAACTATCGTCAAGACTATTCCTTTTATGCGTTAATAATATTGCTTGTTAATAATATTGCTGAATTGGCCACTGAAGTTGGTTTGAAAATAAAAATGTGACATCACTGACATTTATAAATAACGTTGTGTGATAAGGGCTTCACAGACAGAGGGGTATCTACTCGTCCTTTGGATACCCTGAATTGAACAATTGCCTCATTTGGGCAGGAGATAGGGAAATTGTGAAAATTGGACAACCAGTAACTGAAAAAAATCAAGGAAAAAGACCATTTTTGACCCCATACTTTTGATTTCTGGCTAAGCCCCTGTTGTGTGACAGCCCCTGGAGTTCTTTTCAACAAACTCTTGACAGTTTATGGAGAATTTTGTTATCAGAACATACTCATCAGGAACAGTAAGGTTAAATTGACTTGTCTCAACGATTGATAATATACCCAATTACCCATGTATGCTTTAAAAAAGTTAAAGTTTTCTAAGACAAAAGAAAGGTGGCCCCAACAGTTTATAGCAAAAAAAATTTCAGCCAAAGTTTGTCCTAAGAGGGTAGGGCTATGTTTCAAGGCATGGGTATGCATTATTTGACACAGTACCCAATATAACTATGGTGTAATATGCTTTACCAGGTCAATCAGTCCTTTAGAGTTACTGTTTGGGATAAAAATCACAATTAAATCCTTCCTCTGTTGTTTTTATCTACGTTTAATTATAATTATATGTCAACATGACATAGCATAGCTTCCTTCTGAAAACATTATTTCCGTTTGAAAAAAATGAATGTCACCTATCAACAGAATTGGAGGGTCTGACTATCAAAGCCTATCCACTCTAACAGTGGTTTTAGAGATATTAATACAATATCTCCCATGGTGAACTTTGATGGCATCACTATGAAACCGGTCCATTGGGTCAAATGTAATTATTACAGTATTTTTTATAAAAATTTCATCATTCAATAAAATTTGGCACAGCTAATAAAATTACTTGATATTGTTTTGGATGTTATGGTCTCCATCTCCATTCTTCAATTCAGTAGCAGGCAAAAGTTCTGTGTAAGATTTGATGGTAGATGTTGTTGTTGCACACATTCCACACTCCTCCATAGCTCTGTTTACATCAGCTAATGTCGTCACATGAGTAAACCAGTTATGTAGACTAGGGCAGGCTAACTGGCTAGATAAACCAGCATTCTGTAAAGATTCCTTCAAAACAATAAAACAACAATGTTTTACATTAACATCAAAGCCACAGGTGTCGATGTGTCAGAACGTGCGTGCACG
>JAVFBY010241875.1:0-10692 GCA_034781015.1 Tonicella lineata | reverse complement strand
ATAGTTATAACCTACATGTTATAACGCCTATCTAATAGGGGTCGAAATGCGGTGACTCTACTACTAACAGGGCTGTGAATGTTAGGGTCCCGGTAATGAATCAGGTAACAGGGAAGCGTATAAAATAACAGGTAACAGATATGCTCTAATTGGGTAAACTACATGTAAATTGGATACAAAGCTTTCAATATGTCTTCTAAATTGAACTAGGGAAAATGGTAAAGGTGTTGTTGAATAGGGTAACATTCATGTGAATCGGATAATGGGTCTGTCGAATAAGGTAATAACTATGTGAATAAGGTAACGGATTAAACAGATGTCTATATACGGTAAAATGGATATGAACAGAACATGAGACTCCTAGAAAACACAAACTAGTCCTCTATATGGAACCCGAATAGGGTATTGGATATTGCTGAATAAGATAATAGCGGTATGAATAAGGTAACGGGTAATATAGATTGTTTAACAAGGTAAATTAGATGCGAATCCGTAATGAAGCATACCGGTAGATCAAAATCGTCTACTATACTGAAAGGGAATTGTGTTGAATATAGTAACAGGGCTGTGAATGTTAGGGTCCCGCTAATGAATAAGGTAACAGCGATGCAAATAAGGTAACAGGTAACAGATATGCTTTATTTGGGTAAACTACATGTGAATTGGATACAAAGCATCTTACTAGTCTTCTACATTGAACAGGGAAAAGGGTTAATGTTTTGTTGAACAAAGTAACAGGGATGTGAATAGGGAAATGGGTCTGTTGAATAGGGTAACAGCTACATGTATGTGAATAAGGTAACGGGTTAACCAGACGTCTATATACGGTAAAAAGTGGATATCAATAGAGTATGAGACTCCTGGATAAAACAAAACTAGTCCTCTGTATGACACCCGAATATGGTATTGGATATCGTTGAATAGGATAATAGCGGTATGAATAAGGTAACGGGTAATATATATGATGTAATTAGGTAAATTAGACGGGATATCGTTATTAAGCATCCAGATAGATAAAAATCGTATACTAAAGTGAAAAAAAGAATTGTGTAAAGGGTTTTGAATAGGGTAACAGCCTGTGAATAGGGTACAGGTAACATATATGCTATACTTGGGTAAACTACATGTGAATCATATGTATTCTTTCTATGCATTTATAAAAATATACAAAGCTTGGTCTTCTACATTGAACAGGGAAAACGGTAAATGTTTTGTTGAATAAAGTAGCAGGGATGTGAATAGGGAATTGGTTCTGTCGAATAGGGTAATAACTATGTGGATAAGGTAACGGGTTAAACAGATATATATATACGGTAAAGTGGATATCAATCTAGTTATTACCTTATTCGACAGACCCATTACCCGATTCACATCACTGTTACCCTATTCAACAACACCTTTACCATTTTCCCTGTTCAATGTAGAAGACTAATTGGATGCTTTGTATCCAATTCACATGTAGTTTACCCAATTAGAGCATATCTGTTACCTGTTACCTTATTCGCAGCCCTGTTACCTTATTCATTACCGGGACCCTAACAAACACAGCCCTGTTACTCTATTCAACAAAATTCCTTTTTCAGTTTAGTAGACGATTTTGATCTATCAGGATACTTAATAACGATATCACATCTAATTTACCTAATTAGATCACCTACATTACCCGTTACCTTATTCATACCGCTATTATCCTATTCAACAATATCCAATAACCTATTCCATATAGAGGACTGGTTTGAGTTATCTAGGAGTCTCATACTCTATTCACATCCCCTTTACCGTATATAGACACCTGTGTAACCCGTTACCTTATTTACATAGTTATTACCCTATTCGACAGACACATTACCCTATTCACATCCCTGTTACCTTATTCAACAACACATTTACCATTTGCCCTGTTTAATGTAGAAGACTAATTGGATGCTTTGTATCCAATTCACATGTAGTTTACCCAAATAAAGCATATCCGTTACCTGTTACCTTATTCGCATCGCTGTTACCTTATTCATTACCGGGAGCCTAACATTCACAGCCCTGTTACTCTATTCAACACAATTCTCTTTACAGTATAGTAGACGATTTTGATCTATCAGGATGTTTCATAACGGATTCTCATCTAATTTAAATTATTAAACCATCTATATCACCCGTTACCTTATTCATACCGCTATATTATCCCCATTTCACGTAGACGATGAATTTGTGAAGTTAGCACCCGTTTACTTTAACTCTATTCCCGATTCAAAATAGATGCAAAAATGTGTTACTACCTATCACCCCTATTGTTAAAATGGACTATTCCAATTATTTCGAATCGGGAATAGGGTAACGGGAAACGGGTGCTAACTTCACGGACATTATTTAATTCTGTATTTAATTAACGACATCCAATGGCTACAAGGGCTTCTCCTAGATAGGCCTATCAAAAACACAATATAAACAAAAAAGACATTTACAATGTTTACAATGCATGGACTGATTTGAATACAGTAAAGTTTCTAACATTTACAACTGTTTATCAGTGCATTTATAAAAATTTGGAAGTTATGTATAACAAACAAAGAAGCTAGCTTATTAGAGGATGATTGCAATACATTGGCAAATACCATGCACATAAATTTATAAATAATAACCATTCTTTTAAACAAAAAAAATCAACTTGAAATGATCTATGATAAGTTTGTGATGCGCTATAATTATCGCTGCATGACGTCATTGGATATTATTACATAGATGTAAACAATGGACACTGTCAGCAAGTATTTGTTTACCTACAATAAAACTATCGTGTTAAAAGACAAACAAAGATAGGCTCTGGATTATTCAACTGAAAAGAGGTGAGATTCAATTGTGAACCTACCGGTGGGATAAGGAAAAAATTATCATGCCGCAATTTTTGGTAATGTTAATCATGTGAACCAAATTTCACGTGAAATAAAAAAAAGTAGTGCTGAGCCCATTACAGAGGTGAATGCGAAGTGAACCGATGGTAGAGAGTGATAGCGAGCAAACATTTATGTTTATCACAACCCCCTGCTAGCTGGCTTTTTTATTGGACAATTTTAACAGGGACCTTGCTTGAACCCCACACAACCTGACTTCATTGAAGACAGTTAACTAGACGATGTCCTCATATCTACATAGCGACAGTTACAATACCACAGGGCTAACATAGACCTGATTTTAATCATATCGAGGTGATGAGTGTTCTCGGTTAATTAATTAATGGACTGATTGACGGTTAACGCTATGCGCTGGTCATTTGCTTGACGTTTAGCGGTATGCTCAAGGATTTTTCACCTATATGATGGCGTGCAAGTCAAATGTATGGAGGAAATCACTCTCGGTGTCACCGGCAGCATAAAAAAAGGACAGAACAAAAAGAACATCAAAACAAATCCTAGTTTTGGTGAGACCTTCTGGACATCAGGTGTCCTCGGTATCTGTAGTATAACCCTTATAGTGACATGGACGCTTGCTAGGATAGGCACAACTGTCATGGACGATCGTTAGGAGAAACAGAGCTGACATGGATGGTTGTTAGGAGATGCACAACTGTCATGGATGGTTGTTAGGAGGGACACACCTGTCATGGATGGTTGTTAGGAGGGACACAGCTGCCTTAGACGATCGTTAGGAGAAGCAAAGCTGTCATGGATGGTTGTTTGGAGAGGCACATCTGACAGGAATGGTTGTTAGGAGGAGCTCAGCTGCCTTGAACGATCGTTAGGAGAAGCAGCTAGAGCTGTCATGGATGGTTGTTAGGAGAGGCAGAGCTGCCACGGGCGGTTGTTAGAAGAAGCATAACGTTGAAGGCTGTTAGGAATGGCACAACTGTCATGGACGGTTGTTAGGAGGGGCAGAGCTGTCATGGACGGTTGTAAGGAGAGGCACACATGTCATGGACGGTTGTTACGAGAGGCAGTATCTGTAGCATAAGCCATATAGTGACATGGACGCTTGCTAGGATAGGCACAACTGTCATGGACGGTTATGAGGAGAGGCACATCTGACATGGATGGTTGTTAGGAGATGCAAAACTGTCATGGATTGTTGTTAGCAGGGGCACAACTGTGATGAATGGTTGTTAGGAGGAGCACAGCTGCACTGGACGATCGTTAGGAGACGCAGAGCTGTCATGGATGGTTGTTAGGCACATCTGACATGGATGGTTGTTAGGGGATGCACAACTGTAATGGATGGTTGTTAGGAGTGGCACAACTGTCATGGACGGTTGTTAGGAGGGGCAGAGCTGCCTTGAAAGATCGTTAGGAGAAGCAGACCTGTCATGGTTGTTAGTAGAGGTAGAGCTGCAATGGGCGGTTGTTAGAAGAAGCATAACTGTCATGAACGGTTGTAAGGAGAGCCACAACTGCCTTGGACGGTTGTTAAGAGAGGCACAGCTATCATGGATGGTTGTTAGGGAATACACAACTGTGAAGGGCGGTTGTTAGGCGAGACAGGACTGTCATGGGCGGTTGTAAGGAGAAGCACAACTGTCACAGACGGTTGCTAGGAGAGGCACATCTGACATGGATGGTTGTTAGGAGAGGCACAACTATCATAGATGGCTGTTAGGAGACACACAGCTGTCATGGACGGTTGTTAGGAGAGGCACATCTGGCATGGATGGTTGTTAGGAGAGGCACAACTATAATAGATGGTTGTAAGGAGAGGCACAACTATCATGGATGGTTGTTATGAGAAGCACACCTGTCATGGACGCTTGTTAGGAGAGGCACATCTATCAAGGACGGTTGTTGGGAGAGGCACAACTATCATTGATGGTTGTTAGGAAAGAACATCTGTCATAGACGGTTGTTATGAGAAACACAGCCATGGGCGGTTGTTAGGCATGTACTGTCATGCTATTAACAGCAGCATTCTGTTACAGTTTATTGACTGACTAGTGGCCACCCTTCACTGGCTCTGATTACATATAGCCTACCTGCATTCTGATTAAAAGCAGATCTACATTAGCTCCCCGGTATTTTATTGTCGCGATGTATACCTGAAGACAAACTCCCCCAAATGATGTATATTGGTTGACCAATCAGAGGGCCACCTACCAATCCAAGGTGGGTGAAAAGAGGATTCCCCTGGATTAAAAGCTCCTATGCTTCATGCTATCTGATTTTTCATTGGAGATTTAGACGGTGACATTTCTTGAATCCCACACTAGTTGACGTCATTGAACACTGTTTTCTATAGTATGTTGTCAGATCTACATTGCGCCAATACAATACCGGGGAGCTAATATAGATATGATTTTAATCAGATTGAGCCTACCTGTGTATATAAAGTCCATCTAAAGCCCTTTGCCTTCATATTTGATAAAGCAGGTTGATCTGCGAAAGCTCGTGTATGTAATGTTATTGTATGTATAACAATCTACTAGTGTGTAAGTGATATCTTGTGTGTGTTTCTCGCATGTGCAAAGACTAGTACGGTTTATCTATATATTTTCTTATATTTGATAAGTAATCTTTCCAAAAACTAATTTGTCAAAGATAAAAAGAAAAAGACCACCAGGCAAGCAATAACATGAAATTGAAGAAAAAAAGTCAGTTTATATATTTAAGCCATGAATAGCATCTTATGCCCTAGCTTCAATAGCCTACTGCACTTGTATACTACACCAGGTATTAAAAATACAACAATGGAAATTGTGTGTGTGTGTGGGGAAGGGGGGGGGGGTCTTTCTTAACTTGTAAAATGTCAATCAAACGAATAATACTCACAACCATTATGAACAATATGGTCTAAACGTTTTTACAACGACTTAAGTTGGCATACATTCAGATCCTACACGTAGCAGTGCAGTTCTATCATTGCACAATGTACAGTTCTATCATTGCACAATGTACACAGTGTTCAAACATCTGAATTTCTCAGGTTTTTGGGGGTTTGTTTTTTTTTTTTGCTTTTTTTATCCTAGGTATTTCTTAATTTGCCCCAAAGTCGTTCCTGCTTTGGAACATGCAACCAAATTAAAGTAACTTTTATTTCCTTACTTTACCAACATTACCAATAACATGTAATAATTATGCACTTCAACAACAATTATATGATGTATTTGTTTTATTATTTGTAAATATGCATTATTCAAAATTGATGCAGATTATTATTCTAATCTTAATAATTTAAACACTAGTTACTCGTACTCGACTTTGTAAAGTAGCCCTACTTTTTTTGAAGTACTGCCTTAGGCCTGTCTCCCACTTTCACGATGTATAACGAGAGTTAAACACGATGTATAGCGAGCCTTGAATTCTTCTAAAAGCTCTTTTAATATCACCCAAGTACGTAATAATCTTGCCGTGAACTCGCCATAAATCATGACTGACTGTTCTCCCATTTTCACGATGTTGAGCATGATGTATAACGAGCTGGGAACTCTTGTTCAAGCTCCTCTAACATCACCATATCATGTGCCAATTCTTGTGAAACTCGTCGTTCATCATGACACATCTAGAACAGCTCGTGTCGGCTATGGCAAGCCGTTTATTTTACATATGTTAAAAAGAATTTCACATATGTGATATTCTTTTTCGCTTATGTTGAATTCTTTTTAACATATGTAAACATCAATTTCACATATGTGAAAAAAATTCTACACATGTTAAATAAATATTTTATTTTACATATGTAAACAAGATTTAGAGATATCTTGAAAATAATTCAACATATGTTAAAAAGAATTTCAGCTTTTATTTGACATATGTGAAATTCTTTTTCAGATATGTAAAATAAAAAGGCAAGTAAAACTTATTGTACCTATGTAAAATAAATTGCTGCAAGCAAACGATTACAGACTTCTCCCTCACAGCCGCGCTTTGGTTAAGTTAGTCAAGTAAATTAAAAATGGCGATTTCGATCAATTACTTGGCTAACGAGACAGTTAACATACATCGGACCAAACGAAGAGAGGTACAACAATCAACATTTTTAACGTCCCTAAGATAACGCACGACAACACTGTGGGGGAAATTCGTTTTTTCTGTTTTTAATAAGTGGAACTCTTTTGAACATACGTAAAATAAAAGTTTATTTCACATAAGTGCAAATCTTTTTAACATATGTGAAATAAATATTTTATTTTCCATAATTATGTAAAATAGATTTGCACATTAATAAGTGGAACTCTTTTGTACATATGCAAAATAAAAGTTTATTTCACATAAGTGCAAATCTTTTTAACATATGTGAAATAAATATTTTATTTTACATATGTAAAAAAGATTTGCACTTAATAATGTGGAAAAGTATTCCACATATGTTAAAAAGAATTCCATATATGTAAAATAAACTTTTATTTCACATAAGTGAAAATCTTTTTTACATATCTAAAAAAGAATTTCACTTATGTGAAATAAAAACAAGAAGAATTGTACATATGTAGAATAAATGCAGAAGTGGTAAAACGGCTTGCCATAGGCTACATATGCCTAGGTTCTCTGACATCAGGTTAAAGTTAAATTTGAGTTAACTTGAAAAGAAAGGTTATCTGAAATCGTTTTATCGGTTGCACAAAACACGTTCTTATTGATATTAACAACTTCCATTGTCGACATCCGTTTACAAGTAATTGCATGTAGTTACTTTTTGTTATATCATAACTCACACAATAAGATAACGTCTGAAATGTTTTTCAAGTCTTTAAATTTATAAATACAGTATAATACAGTATCCTTCAAAATTATCTGCCTACGCACACACCACAATAGATCTGTCACAAGCCTATATCTGTACACTAGTTCTATGGAAGCATGTTTGCATTTAAACACTTAATACCGCTAACCAATATACACATTAATACAATTGTCCAGACTATAATAACATATAATACGAACAGAAACGTGATACGTGTATAATATTAAGAGTTGTGTATATATATATTGATCTTATAAGTATAAACCAGTATATATTCGTATATATAAAAAACATAATAAACCTCTATATATTCGTCTTGTATATTTATATGTGTCACGGTTTCAATAATTTAATTAACGTACTGTCCATCATGTTGATAATAAGTGTTTGACGAGGTCACTGACATTAAAAAAACCCTTCGAAACTGTGAGGTAACGTTTACAATATGCCTGGCCGTATGATTTGACATGAATACGGAGCTTCTCAAAAGTCGGACCGATCTGCGCTCCAAAACGGAGCGAACAATCTTCCGAGCGGATCATAATTCTGGCCTCCGACCAATCGGACTGGATCGATCGCTCGCGTATATTTTGAGATGGACCGATCCATTGTCACTGTTTTGGATTGCTCCTCGCTAGCGGATCGATCTCCATATAAAGAATTTTGTTCGGAATTTTGTTCGGGCTTTTGGCATGTAAAAACGGAAGTATCAATACATTCTCTTTTCCCACGAGATGGCGCTATATCTCTTTAATAAGAGAATCGTATCTTTCAGTGAATAGCATTTTAGGCGAGACATCCATCTTCCTGAGCTAAATTGTTTATTTCAGGTGAAAACTTGCCCGTACCCTAGTAATTTATATAACGATGTTATTGTAAAACATTGGTAAAGCCTTTCGCATTTCAGTCTTCTTATTTTTTTATAGTACTGACTTTATTTTCCGGCTTTCTTATAACAACAACAACAACACTTACTCGGCCTACGTGTGCAAAATTATATGCAATATTGATTTATTTTGTATTTATAGCCTTTAATTTCCAAGAATCAAATCTATCGAAATTGTTTAATCAAGATAATAACATTGACTAGCTGCTTTAACACCCCCACACTGGCGGTAGCCTATCCCCCCTCCCATTCTGTCTGAATTATGGCACATTCGTTCGTCGTGCTGTGAGCTAGTGACCTCATTTTGTTTATATAGATTGGAACAGACCCATATCCCTATACTACATGTCATTGTATATTGTTTGAATAAAATTTAAAAAAAATAGATACCTATAACAGATAAAAAAATATTAATGTAACAGCAAAAACATTAAAAACTGTAGCTAGTGAGCTTTACAGGCCAAATCCATGTAACTCTGCATGAACGTGGTCCATGCGGAGCAATAACTTTGAACTCATCGACTTTTCCCAGACTGTTTGTCCCATCTTTTACTTTCTGTATGTAGTTTGAAACTCAAGAAAACATTTGAGAACTGTTTTATGTATTAAAAACTTTATCTTTTGCGCTAATTTTTTTAAAAAATCGAAATTATTTTGGCAGTTTTTCGAATTGGGTCACCTTTTTGCTACTCTCGTTAACAAACAATTTCACTTCACTGAGCGAGTTTTCACATATAAACGTCTCAGATAGTTCAGTTGCACCAAACAAAATTATAAATTACTAAATTGGACAAGTAAATGCTGATAAATAAAAAAAATATAAATTACACATTTTTTTCAACACTGCTCTGTATCCTTATATACGGCTACGTAGTAGACTAATAATGATACAGAACTCTGCATCTATAAAAACTGATGCCCTGGTGCTCTCGGAGTTCTTCATCATGAAGCAGAATTTTTTTTTTTTTGTTGTGTCATTTTTTGCTCTTTTTTTTTTTCTTCTTTTTTTCTGTCTCGTTTTTCATTTTTCCAGTGACGTGAATGGTAGTTTCCTCCACCCATGGGGCTGGCACGCCGTCATATAGGTGAAATACCCTTGAGTATGGCGTTAAACCTCAATCAATCATTGGTCAAAGTAAATGTTATTTGTATTCACGGCAACAGTCGCCGCTAGATGGCGTGCGTGTACTAGGAGGTATTCCGCTGACATTCGGCATCAGCCGATCCATCCATTTCCGCTTCGTGCATTGGTGTCGCTTAAAAACTTTTTGTTAGCTAGTTTTCTTAGTACAAATCACAAAAATGACAAAGCTGTGCACTGACTGGTCATTTTCTCTTGAAAATGAATCGAGTCAGTATTTATCGGCGAGTGTCACAAGGATGATACACCAGCTGTCAAATGAGTGATCACAGGCCCGGGCCTTAGCCTAACAAAACTGTCATTTTTTTTTTTACATGTACCGTATCTTCTACTAAAATGGCCACATTCCTGACTGCTATTCTGAACACTGTCGCGGATTATTTTTGCAATCGTCCATAACTACCTGAACCAAACAAATGACCTCTACTTTCATGTTAGGGGATTAGGTTGCTTGAACATGGGCAAAACAATCGCTAGACTGTCTGAAACAGCATTTTTTCCTTCTTATAATTAAGTCTTTAGAAATGTATATAAAAGGTAAGGTTATATTTAAAATTAATGCAACTTGATTGTTCTGATTACTATAGGCCTACAAAGATAAAGATTGCAACAATGTCAAATTCAACAAAGTGTGAAATAGACCTATAAATAGCGAGCATACCAATGCATATGTAATTGGTAAGAAAAGTGACAAAAGTATATCCTATTTTATTTGATACATTGATATTTATAGGATTGTCCTATAAATATCAAACATTTTAAAACAAGAAGGAATGCTCTTCAGAGACCTGCGGCGACTATAATTTATACTGTTATCTCTTAACATTAACATTGTCGCCACCCCTCCCACCTTAACGCCAAGCTCTCATAGACCTGCTTAGCTTCGCCGCAGGTAATAAACAAGAAGGAATGCTCTTCTGAGACCTGCGGCGACTATTAGTTCTTCTGCTATTTCTTAACATTAACTTTGTCACCCCTATCTCTTAACATTAACACCACCCCGACCACC
>JAVFBY010241764.1:0-10693 GCA_034781015.1 Tonicella lineata | reverse complement strand
TAATTCAGCAAGCCCTACACTTTGTAACCATCTAGCTTTTTATTGCAGACTTAAACTTGTATAGTTTGTCAAAAGAACAAAAAATAGAATATCAATCTAAGCACAATTACAATTGATCATGGTAATAAGTGAAATAGTTATTGACATTTAGTGTGTGGCGTGTTTTGTGTGATTACTATCTTTGAATATGTATTTTGTACTCTGATTCAGTGAGCTTTTACAAGGTATGTAAAAGATACATATATAATAGCGTTTCTTTTTGTAGATGAATTGTTTTTATTATGGTATGATTTTAGTTTTTCCTCAGTTTTATTTTAATTGTGACTTTCATAATGTCTTAGATTTTCATTTTGTTGGTCATCAGACTTAGACACTTTTTCTTTTTTAATTAAAGCATCTTTTTGCATTTTATGTAACGTGTCAATTTGTATTGTTCGCCAAATTAAAAATGTTATTTATCAATTAAAAAAAAGATTTCATTATTTCTAGGATAAGAAAAAATTCAAAAAGTTGAATGTACTTGTATTTAGTAAAGCTTCTGTTGTTCTTGTGCGGAGGTTATCCATACAATTCTGCATATAAGATGCCAGCAGGCAAAATGTTGCATTATCCATAGCACATGGCTTAATGAATAACAACTTCTGGTTTATTAGGTTGTAGTGTTTCAATGTCTATTCTTGTTTTCAATCATATGAAGAAAGCATTTTTTGTATGTTTTTATTTTTTATTTTTTTTTATTTTCCTTTATTCTAGTTTCATTTGGTTTTGATGTGTAATTTGTTTGTTTATCTTGAATGCTTTGTTTATTTTGGGTCTAGTTTAAGTTTTAATCACATATTACTATGAGTACTTTTGTACTGCTTTTGTTTATAGTTGACACCAGCTTTCTTTGTTACAGAGTATGTCAAGGTTGCATCTTGGTCTTCCAACCAAAAAACTAATACAAAGTTGTTGTATTAGAGAAATACCCTTGAGAATCACATAACTCCTGCAATCATCTAATTATTTATCTCGCTGATTCCTTGTGCTCTCAGAGCTAATGGAGCATCAGGAAGCCGCTTTATCCTGCGCATTACCCACAATGTCAAGGGTGGTTTCCTTGACATATTTGGCTGGCATCCTGTCATATACATGTAGGTGAAAACAATATGAGAGAATCCATTTTCACCCTCCGAAAGCTTTAATGACATTCAAAATCTCACTTTAACATTTTAGAAATATTCCCCAGATTGTTTCAATGAAGCTTTACTTCATTCAGGAGGCAGATTTAGAACAAAATTATACACATAAAATTACCATAATAGGAATTTTTTTTTGTTGTACACAATACATTATTTGCGGGTAAGTCGTTTTGTCTTTGAGTGGTTTAAATCTTAATACATGTACTGCAACATGGATAAGCAGAATAGTAAGCATTGTTCCAATGTGGGACTCGTCAATGCTGGAAAGGAAGATAAGTTTGGACCCTGACGCGGCGTAATGCATTCGAATATGACTCCTAGTAATGACGTCACAGAGGAAAAACGTCCGTGACATTATAAAATTGCGTCACTTTCGATTGCATTACGCGACGCTAGGGTCCAATATTATCTCCCTTTGCAGCATTTACGAGTCCCCTATAGATATGCTATGTACAAGCACAGAAATATATACATTTAAAAATTAAACTTTAGTGTCCATTTTTTATTTATTCTTAAAAATAAAAAATGTTTCTTTTCTCTTTGTGATATCATCAGAATGACAGTGCACCCAATTCACCACAAGTTGAAAGACTGGAAAAAGACAGAGCTTCAACTTCAGAGGTAAGAAGTTCTGTGAATTTTAGGTCATCTTAAAAAATTCTGACAAAATTCAAACGTATGCGTGAAACCACCCCTTGATACAAGATATGGAAAACAAATCAAAGCCAAGTAACAGTATTTCTTTATTTCCTATAAATTAATCATGGGTGTTAACTATTAAATGATAATGAAGAATCCACTTTTAATTCGGATAATCACTTCAGGAATATGTATCCTAATTGTTATATCACAAGCATGAAGTGATAATGGATTCAAATCTCATTCTTAATTATCGAGTGGTTGGCTTAAGGGTCCTGTGGGTGTTTCATAAAACTGTGCGCAATATTTTGATTGTAAATTACTTCACCGTATGGAGGTTTAACCTGAGTTGCGTCCTTTACTACAGACATTTTGCATAACAAGTTTTATGAAACTAGCCCCTGATACTCGCAGAGCTAATGGGCATCATGAAGCCAGTTTGTTTTACTGTCCTTTTTGATTGCTTTTCTCTTGTTCAATATTTTCATCATTTCTATAATTATGTTTTAGGGCATTGAAGTAGAAATAGCAAATGATACTGCAGATTTGAATGGTTTAAAGAAGGAAAAGTTAGATCTGATTCATGAGATTGAGACGTTGAAGGAGCATGCTACTTCATTAAGACAGTCACCATTAACTCACTCTGTAAGTGTGTTCTCTGAGGGAGAGTCCGGAATCCACATGAATGGGGAAAGATCACCCTCCCCCAGGGACGAACGGGATAACGCTAACCCTGACGAAAACGCTTTACAAGAGGAGTGTGAAACTCTACGAGAAACTATCAGAAAGATGCAGGTAGCTTATTCAGCATTAGTCGAAGCTGGCGACAAACTTCAGTTAGATTATGATGATCTTTACAATGAAAAGTCTGCCATAGACACCCAGTTGCAGGAGATCATACAAGACAAAGAAGATCTCTTACGAGAGAATGATTTCTTGTCGGCTGATAACCTGCATGAAGATCTGGAAAGGTTAATCAATGAACTAGAAACCCTTCAAGAGAGAAACAAAGTTCTGGAATCTGAGAAAGAAGATCTAGAAAGACAGTTAAAGAATTTCCCAGAAAGAGACTTTGATCCTTCTGGAACCAATTTCAACTCGGCCCAGTTCAGTGAAGAACATGATTTGTTAAAAGTCAGATGTCAAGAACTTGAACAAAATGCCATGCAGTTAAAACAAGACCATGCCATTGTTATAGAAGAAATTCAAAGTGTTCAAGAACAGTATAATGAACTTCAAACTGAGAGAGATCAAATTCAACAGGAGTTAGAATTGTCACAAGACGACCTTGACAAGGTCACACAGCAGTATGATTTAATTCAGCAGGAATATGGCCAACTAGAGCAGGATTATGCGGAACTGTTAGCTGATAAAGGCAAATTAGAACAGGACTTCATGGAAATGGAAACAAATCATGCCAGAGATTCTCCTGGCTTCTCCATTTCACAGCACAATCAAGACATCTTACTACAACAACACAGTATTCTGACAGAGGAAAAAGACCTTCTTGAGTCAAAGGTCATAGAACTCCAGTCAGCCAATCAGACTCTGGAACAAGAAATTCAAACAATAAGAACTTTTCCCACTACTAATGGGCAGCAGTCCGATAACAACGAGAATAGTATCAAAATAAATTCAATGCCATCTAGTTCTGAAAAAGACAAACAGATTCGATCTCTGCAAATCAAGATTTCCCGCCTGCAACAAAATCTTATGGTAAACTTTTGTTCTTCTTTATATAACTACAATGTTAAAATTTCAGATAAACTATAATAAATTTAATCTAAAAAAGAATCCTTTTTGTATTCAGTTAAATATGGAAAGTGGTTTACGAGAGCTTCCTGGGTATTGTTCCTCAAAGATATCTTAGCCTAAGTTGACCGTAACTGCCATGACAACACAATACTTGTACCTTCATTACTGGTCGCCATGGTATTTAAGATCAACTTAAGCTAAGATCGCTTTGAGGAATGGGCCCCAGGTGCTCTCTTGAGCTAAGGGTCATCAGAAAGCCGTTCATTTTGTGATGCCTACTCATTTTTTCGTCCTGTCCTTGCCCTATCCTGTCTTTGATGTTGCCGGTGACATCAAGGGTGGTTTCTTCCCCTCACTTCACTAAAGCACCGTCATATACGTGTAGGGGAAATACCCATGGACACAGCGTTATTTAAAAACCCCAAGCAATGAATCAATCGCGAACACTGGATCCATTCCTATCTTTGACATTGTGTATTATAGCTCCTTATTGAAGTTTCTTGAATGATTAGTTGAAATACATGTATATGTGTTATTGTACTTAGATATTGAAATGAGATCCAGATCATGTACATGTATTATAAAATGTGTATTTCAGGAGATGGAGAGGAAGCACAGAGACACTGTTAACACATATAGAACACATCTACTAAGCGCTGTTCAGGTGAGAATCCTCAGTGGAAATGTTTGCAAGGGAGATTAGATAACTTGACCTTGAAGCTGCTTTAACAATGTGCAAGGCATATAAATGTCATGCATATTAATAACGTCACATAGGAAAAATGTCAGAATGCTATGAAAATGTGTTGGGTTAAAATGTCAGTGATGTTTTAAGACGGGATTCAAACACAAAATTATCTCCCTTACAAACACTTACCAGCCCTCCTCCATTTCTGATTTCATGTTATGAAATGGAGTTGTTACAGAGTTTGGAGAGTTTGAGCCAGAGCGAGACATTGTACAGAAGGCCCTTTAATATGCACGGTAACATTTAAACCACTTTATTGCCAAAGTTGCTCAAAGAAGGTTTCACTGTTCCTTTGTAAAATCCTGAATACCTGTTTGACTTTAGCGTAATAGAGTATAGTGATATCTCCAAAGAATGAGCGGGTGGTTGGGCGGGAGCTTCCTGATGCTCTGGTGCTCCCTGGTGCTCTCAGTATACTTATGAAACCATCCTCCGTCGTGTTAGACTTTACCCTTTCATAAAATGGCTGTGTGATCAGACCAAGCCTTAAGCTGGTTCAAATAT
The DNA here is from genome assembly GCA_034781015.1 of Tonicella lineata. Classification (NCBI taxonomy): domain Eukaryota; kingdom Metazoa; phylum Mollusca; class Polyplacophora; order Chitonida; family Mopaliidae; genus Tonicella; species Tonicella lineata. The sequence goes on along the minus strand of JAVFBY010241764.1, from coordinate 5,866 downwards.
CCCTGATACAATAAACGCAATGTCATCACTATGAGACTGCTAAAAGTAAACCAGTTTCATTTCTACTGTATAAAAACAAACACATAATGATGTCAAAATATGTAACAATTTATTTCACACTTTTCAAGACTGTCAAGAATATGTGATGCCTTCATTTTAAAGAATTATTGGATGACATAGTGGAGTGAATCTAAATATTACAAAGACAGACATCTGTCTGTGTGTTTGTGTGTGTGCATTTTTCTCCCAAACCAAAAAAGATAGACCCACAAAACATATATACATGTATTCTGACAGGGCTTAACCCAGGAAAGGTTTAAGGCACATAACAAATGGGGGTCACTTTCGTATGTCTGGTTGTGTGTTTGTCTGTGCATTTTTCTCCCAAATCAAAAGAGATAGACCCCACAAACCATATATATTCTGAAAGGACATGGAAGGTTTTAGGCACATAAAAAATGGGGTCACTTTCCGACACCTGGCTCACTTAATTAAGATGCTACTCCAGAAGGGACTCTGGCCTCCACCTGATATATGTTGATTGTTGTTACTCCTCATTCTGGCACTGCACATGTACATTTAGCTAATCACTTCAATTTGGTTGGTTCAACAAAGCGTTGCTGGTACAACTAGTGTTTTATATTACAAACATGTTAAATACAAAATTTAAAAACTTAAAAAATACATTAATATATAAAATGTGGGCTTAAGTCAGAAATTGCTCTGATCTGATTGATAGGCCTTCATTAAGAACAGAGTTTATAACAAACCTATTAAAACTATAAACAATACTTTATTGAAAACACTTTCCTTTGTATTTTATGCTTTATTTAGGTCATTCTATTAACTTATGTAAAGCAGGAAATGCAAGTAAATTTAAAACAATTGAACACGTACATTCTAGTCGTATTCTTAACCTAGCTATCTGTGTCATCTAAAAACCTAATATTAAAAAGCTTTTGCATGACTTGCTAATTAAACTGAACAATAACTTTGTAAGTTAACATTGTTTACTGATATCCGGTTGTTTTGATACAATGTCTTACAGGTTATCTGTATGTAGGGTTTTCTTCAGTTTGTCCTGGTTACTTTTACACTTGAATTTGTTGGAATAAAAAGTTTTGTAACTTTTGGCGTAAAGAGAGAGATAAACTCATCTGCTATGGAGCTAAGAAGTTTTATTCTGTTCCACTGGCGGGTGGTTGGGCGGGATCTTCCTGATGCCAGTGTGTTTTCTGAGCTAATGGCATCAGGTTATCGAGCGGGTTTTTTTGTGGCGTAAATTGTTTTTCCTGTTCTTTTCCTGTCTCGCCTTTTATGTTTCGCTTGTGGTTGGGCGGGAGCTTCGTGATGCCCTGGTGCTCTGGGAGTAAAGGGTCATCAGGGAGTAGATTTTTTGTTCCTTTTTGTTCCTTTTTTTTCTTCCTTTTTCTGTTGTTGCCAGTGACGTGAACGGTGGTTTCCTCCACCTATTGGGCTGGCATGCCGTCATATAGGTGAAATACCCCTGAGCACGTCGTTAAACCCCAATCAATCAAACAAAAAAAAATCAAAGACAGGGCAGGACAACAGGGGCTGATATAGGACGTTTTTGAACCCGTTATAATGGGTTTGGGGGCGGAAGGTTTGGCATCCCCCCTTTTTTTTTTTCTCAACTTTTAAACGTTGACTCATCTTTGGAATACAACATTCCATATCTCAATATTGGGTAAGTCGGTCAAAAAACGGTAACAAAATGTTTTATTTTGTGCATTTGACTGTGTACAATAAAGACATACAAGACTGAAGTGCTCTAAAATGGCACCATTTTATAATACAAAATCATTTTTTTTCCGAAAAGTGCCCTCGGCTGAAGCTTCGCTTTATAAGATCCCAAACTTTCCCTAGATCAGCCCCTGGTATTGGTGGCGTACTAGTCGGACATCGCCAGTCCACGATAAGGACTTGCCTTGATTGGCTACGTACATGTATATATTTTATAAATGCAGAGAAAGAAAATGTGACATGCCTCCACTGGTGTACATGTATATGTATACTGAGAGTTAATAAAGAACATGAAGATTTGTCATTTTTGACTACCCTGTGCCAGTGCGATTTACTTTTTCAAATATATGTATGTCTATTATAATGTGTCCATGTCAAGTTTTTCTACAGTTCACTAGTTTCACAGGCACTGGTAGGTAATATAATAATTCGTTGCATTTTGACAGTGTCGCCATGTTTGATTTTATTGCCTTTCCTCAGGAAGCGTCATGTGATATAGGGAACCGATTTGATTGACCAGTTCTTGCAACTTGACTGATGAAAATAGAAGAACCAATCCTAAATCTTACAACTCACTTCAGGGGTCGAAATTTACATGTATTTGCAGGACATGACTGGCTAAAATTGAGATTGTCCTGTTAAATTTCTCATTTTAACATTGTGTTTAATGGGATGTAGGACAAACTTTCATAAATATCCGGCAACGTATTTCAAACTTTTCAACCCCTGCACTTCCAACATGTTTCACAAGTCAAAAGATATACAAACTTTTCTGTTCACAATGTACAGCTAGTTGTATGCAACAAGTTGCATGCAACTAGTTGCATCGTGTGAACAGGCCTTAATCAATGACGTGGGTGATGTGGAAAACGTCATCATCAACTTATACTTGTTACTTTATATGTTTGTTTAAGTAAGCCTACATGAATACAGTATGTGGTACATGATTAACTACACTCGTGAAATACTCTTGTCAGCGACAGCAATATTTCGACCCTTGAACATGGGGCATCATAAAGGTAGACTGTAGCATAAACTAAAATGACAGACTGGTACTCTAAAATGTCTAAATGTTTTGACACCTTTTATTGAATATCACGAACCTATAGGCCTTCTCAAAATAAAAGTAAGGCACTTGTTTTATGGTCATCGTAAACAACTCTTTTTTGCTCTGTATAATATTATTATCAGTTTCTCAAAGGTGAGATGGCTGTCATTAAATATGTGGTTGGTAAATGTTTATAATAAGGAGTTGCTGTACAGTCTGAAACCTGACATGATGTTGCGCCTGCATGTTGTGAGTTAAGTACATACGTATAGTCACTTAACCTTGTTTTATTATATTGTCAATAACATGACCTATATTTTTGACCTTTTAAAACTAAAAAACACAAAACACAATAGACCATTCCATTGCAGTAGCAGGTACCTGTACATATATACTTACATAATAGTTAAACATATATATACATATATACTTACATGTATAATCAAGTCAAAAGCTTATTATTTATTATGTCAGCCAATGTGAAGCTGTGTCCATTGATGTTGACATTGACATTTTTTATACATTTAATATTTTATTGCATGCTAGATTGACACAAAATAAAATTATTATTGCCCCGCTATTAAGCAGTATGTGTATTCAGTTTGTTCATTAATAAAAACAATTTATCATTTAAATAAAACAATATTCAATGGTTATTTACATAGCTTGTAGAAGACCAAAGTATTCCTGAAATAATTTTAATTCAGTGTAAAATTTCCCCGGAGAAAACAGACCTATTGATGTCTAAAGGCAGGAACACATAAGGCCATATTTATTTTTGCTAAAAAATTCACTCTGTTTGTCCCAACCGGCGGTAAAGATTATACAAGTGAAAAAAAATTTGCTTGTATCTGACATGTTTGATAAATTTGCTTCAACGACCGAAAAATATGCCTTGTGTGTCCAAAAAAAACGCAGAGATTTTTAATCGCCAGCCTTGCGGATAAAATTGCTACCATGGATTGAGCGAACAAAATTCGCCTCGTGTGCCCCTGCCTTTAAGTCTTTGATCTATATGTGCCATTGTTTGTAAAGAAACACATTTAAAACAGTGATGCTGCAGGATCAGTACAATGTTAAACTGACCAATACCAAATACATGTAGTTGATGACTGATTGACACCGGTTTTCTATTGAAATTTTCAGTTGTTTGACTTTGTTGTTTCTAAACTTCCAATTAGCCTACAAAGTTCAATGGGGTGGAATTACATGTAGCAAAAATCTTATGTTTAAACTAAAGGCCCACTATTAACCGCTAAACAAGATCGAAGCTTAAACAATATAAGCACACTTTTGCTTCATTAGAGAAATTTGTATAAGCTTACATGTGTAACTCATTTAAGCCTGTAATAACATAAAAATAGATAATTTCTGTGTGATCATGTCAGTCCCACTTTTAGGTCAAACAGCTTCACTGTAAATAACACTCTCACAGGGAAGTCAATTAATTTAAAAAAATAAACAACCTGAATGCGGTCTTGTTTTAGAAAGATAAACTCTCAGAAGGCCTTCACTCCTATAGCCTACATGACCATCTTCGCAAGCCAAGGGTAAAAATTTTGTACCCTTGGCATATTTCATATGCAAGACGCGTTATCAGAGCCTGTTGTCTTTAGTGTTATCTCTCATGAGGGAAATTAGGTCATAACGTAGAAATGCAGTGTAATAACGCATGGTGCCTCTGTAAACATCTAGAGATACCATGTGTTACATGTACATGTATGATGGTTATAAAATGGCACACATTAAACTCATACATGTATGTCAATATTGGATTTCCAGCCATAAAAATTACTACAATGTATTGAAACAAAGGATTTGGAAGGATTTTACACGTACATGTACTGTGATGTACATGTCCCAACGGCCAAGGCAGAAGACAAATTGTTCAGTTAGGGAGAACAAGGATTTCATAGAAAATGTAATGTGTTTGTTCACATGCTACATGTATATTAAATATACATGTACTTTCACAACTTGCAAAATCTAAATTTTAGGTGATTTACATTATTAAAAATAGTTGACAATAATAGATGCGTGTAAACAATACTGTCCTAAAGACTCCTAATATACATGTACTTAGGACCTACTTGAGTTTTAAGTAGTCAAATTTTTCTTTCTTGAATATTAAGCTTATAATAGCATGAAGGAGATAAAATGTTATTTATAGTGTCAATAGTCAATGTAGGTGTTCGTGTGTACACACGATTAATGAATTAATTTATGTATTAAGCTTATAGAAAAGGGCACTATTTTGCAGGCCCCCACACATGCCACAGGGATTGTCTTTTTAGGCAGCTACATGTACAGTGTACAATACATGTCTTTCTATTTAGTGGATTTAGCAGATCATAAGCTTATATATTTTTTAAGCATTCTAAATAATGATTTATTTTCATACATGTTTATTTTTAAGACCTTTAGCCGGGGTTTTCTGAGTACATGTAGGTGGTTACCAAGTGACCTGCAGCTGTTTTAATACTCAGGGGGAAAAAAATGGCATTGAGATTGGGTCACAGCCTACTTTTTTGCTTGGATTGTTTTGTTGCAACATAAGCTTATATTCATTGTTGGGTGTTACTTATTCCGATGGTAATTGCCTACTTTCCAGTGCTAGCCTCCTACTCTAAAAGATAAGTAATCCTTGATTTAGGGTTTAATAATAAATTGTCAGTCTTAATACATTTACATGTAGAAGACATCCTACTGTCTAACTATCTTTCTAATATAATCTTACCCTTTTGGTTTAAGCTGTTGCTCGATCCTTGCCACTTGCCATTTCTGGGTGTCATTGAAATGACTTCTGTGTTGCACCACCGTCAACGTAAAGGCTTAAGTTTATTTATACCAAAAAAGCAGTGGTCAAATTAAAACAAAAAACTTGGGTGCACTCAGAACACCTAAATATATAAAGTGGGTGCATGAGAAAGAAAATGGGTGCACACTAAAAAAACCCCTAAGAATCTACAATTTTTTTCTGTTACTTTATAAATAGTCATGACAAAATCTTCTGGATGCACACTGTGCACCCAGCTGGAACATTTGTATGCACAA
>JAVFBY010241542.1:0-10695 GCA_034781015.1 Tonicella lineata | reverse complement strand
ATTTTGTTGTACAATTAGAGAAAAATTATCAACATTGCTAAAAACAATATTCCATATACTGCCTGTTCAAATAAAGTTCTACTTCAAATCAGTTGTGAATTTTTATTAACTTTTAATACATCGTATGGCAGTATGCTTATAAGTGGCATTTGGACCATGACGTTAACAGGGAAGTTGACTTGAAAATCTACAGTAATGTGTCCTGATCGCCTGTTGTTATTCTGGTGAACGTGTTGCCTACTAAGTAGCCCGAATATTGGGCTATAGTTTGCTTTTTTATTGATTAATTCTGACATTCGACTGGCAAGCAACAAGAAAAAATGCGTCTGGGCTAATTTATTAGTTACCTACTAAGAAGATACTGTTATTCTAGAATGTTGTTTTACCAGTTGAATGATCAGTACCTGTCTATGCTAGGGCTGAGGAACACACCTGATGACCGGGTTGATTTCTGGTTTCTATCATTAATTGAATTGCTTGTAAAAAGAGCTCTAAGTCCAGGTATTCGAGAAGCTTCCCGCCCTTCAATTGCATTATCCTTTATCGCAGTCACTTTCCCCAAGCCCTGGGTTTTCTACAATAACCTTTAACCGGAGACGTGATAACTACAGAAAAGAAGTAAATCCTTCTCACCAGAAAATACCATGTGAATTTGGCCGGCGTGATAATTGTAACACTGGCTTGTCGACACTTGACTGGTTTGTGCTCACGTCCAGCCTCTAGCTATGTGCACAGGTCGGCGGGTCGTCAAGCAGCCATCAGATCCCAACCAACAACACAGATTACACGGCAATATTTTGTGAATTTCTCGAATATCGTGTGCTTAGTCTGTGTGTTGTGACACCAGTTAGGATGGTCGGGTAGTATAAATCCGAACAGATTTTGGCTTGGCAGTCTCAAATCTATCTGTGTTTGCTTTAAGTCTGGTTGTATTGTTAAACAACATGTGTAACGAGTCAGATCTTGTATTGGGATCTAAGCTGAGATCTGAACGGCTCAGTACACCTTAGAGAACCTCTCACATTCCGCTCTTTCCAATCTGCCCAAATAAAAAAGCTTACACTTACAAAATATCGGGTCTTCTTTAAGGAACAAAAACTATACATCCATCCGAGAAAAAAATATATACCAACAGAAATATTAGAAAATTAAACATTTTTAAATACTTTTCGCGGTCGACAAGACATGTTGTCAAGTTATTGGAAACGAAACACAATAAAATTGTTAAATATAAAAATGTCTTTCTGTGTATATTTCAGCAATACAAGCTCATGTGTTATCTCGAGAGAATGTTGACGATTGGGTGAAGTTTACCATTAATGTCCTGAGTTTGTACAAAAGAGGCCAACAAAGGGTCCGGCGAGGAGAGACATACCTATGGGTACCACAAAAAGATCTGGCTTGTAAGTGTCCAAAGATCCGACTGAGCCGAAGGTACCTGATCGTGGGTAAACAACACCGTAATGACCACAGACCTGGCTTTATTGTCGACAGAAAGAGCATCGTTATTAAATGGAAAGATCAGTGGCAGAGAAGACTTCGTAAATACGCAAAGAGAGAAAGAAGAGGGAGGTGTCGATAGATGAACGATCAGTGATAGCGGAGACAGGCCGTGGAATCAGCGCGGCAGAACTCTGAAGTGCTTTCTTGCAGATAAATAAAAAAAATACCTCAACTGACTTAAGGCCAAGATGTATCTATATATGTTGCACTATTTATAAGGTTTAGTCAGTGATCGGTGTCTACACAGCACCCTATTCAATTACAACATTAGAATTGAGTAGACAGAAATATGATGTGATTGAGACTCTTGATGAGAGAATGGTCAGTGAGAACGTCCCTCACAAATTAAATGTCAAAGCCACACAGTTTGGTGACAGAGATCTTATGTAGTTAACAAAATGTCCTGCCCCCTATAACCAGGGCCAAGTTGGACACAAGTCATACAAAGAAACAATGGAGTGGAAATAATACTCAACGTATAGGTATAGTGTGTAGTGAGTGCGATTGTCACCAAAAACATCTTGTGGACGGAAGTATATAAACGTGCTGTATTATAAAGAATGTAATTATTCAGCGCTCATTATACAAATTCTTCGTCAAAGGCTACTAATGCGTAGAAAATAGAATTACAATACTGTTGTACAGTTTACCGTTTGGCGAAGACCCAGTCAATGTGACCCAATATCCCTCTTGGACGGAGGGCAAAAGCATGGACAGACCAACACTGTGTTGGGAATTTTTGATAGTGCAAATAAAGTTCTGTAATGGACCAAACTTGTCATTTACATGATACCCGGATTCGTCCACCATAGGAGAAACTGGTACTATTACATGAAACGGGCACCTCATGCATGAGAGACAGTTTACGGATGGCTGGCACTCTGTGCAAGAACTATATTTCGCTTTGCCCGGACACTAGTTCACCTTCCCACAAGAAGGCGGATGGATCATCAGACCCAGTATGTTGGTTGAAACATGGATATATGTTCAACGGAATGGGTGTATACCCTTGAACAATAGCGACACGGGGCGGACTATCAGCAGAATGTATAGACGTGGTTGCGAACTTAACGCAAAGTATCCTATTGAGAAGATGCATATAATGATTGATTAGGAACAACTCATTAAGTAATACTTATATGTTTATATGGGAATGATTCGTCTAAATCAATACACTGGAACTGTTTTGGTGACAGCATATCGTATAGATAGATATGTTGTTCCGGACAGTAACTCTGCCCACTGTACAGGGTAGATTGTTTCCAATACCATGAGGACTCGAGTAACAACTTGAATTATTATACGTGGTTAGTATAGGCTAAAGGAAACGGTGAAACCCAGTTGTCCTACCTAACAACAGTTCTAGATGGTCAATGAAGGGACAATTGGTGTCCAGCTACAAGTCCTGTCTAATCTTGTAACTGCTTGAAGTTTGCCATGTTTATATTTTCACATCGTGGTAGTTACGGAACCATATAATACATATGGAAATTGTAGACTTTGCGATTTATGTTTATCGTAGCATTTATTGTCATTTTAAAAAGGCCATACCTAAGATTTAACACCAAAAATCACCAAAGCCCAACAAAGCGAATTATCTATGAATGATTTGACCAGAGAGATCTCAACGACATCGCTGTTCATTTAACCCACTTTAAACTTGCATTTTTGAAGTGCTAAAGACATTACGAACTTGCGAACTTAAGTATTATCTAACTACTATAAAGCTAGTGACAGAAGTCACGTTCCTTTTTTATTTTATAATTTCTGACATATATTAAACTTAACGTGCCATTTGGAATTGAAACAAAAAGCCTTGCCACCATGCAATAATCCATTTTTTGTTCGCAGAATTTAAATAAAACACGCACCTACCATAGGCTGCCATGTAAATAAACACTTATCGTTAAACCAAAATTATATCATGTTGAATTTGATACCATAATCATTATTCAACTGGCATTATTTAAGACAAAATTCCCGGTTTTCTGTAACATAATCTCTTATGATTCAACATGGCGGCAAGCGAAGCCACTATTCCATTGCCACCTGTCGTTTGATATATACATGTATCAGAATTTATTAAATAATAATAGTAACGTGACTTCTGTCACTACTAGAAAGCCGGAATTCCAGGAGATCTATTACTTTGACTGGATAAATTTTAACTGAATTGCTTAGATTTTTGGTGTGAAATCGTAGGAATAAAACTTTTTTTAAGGACAAAATTGGTTGTAATCGATGTGATGGTTGTATAAATTACTATGCTATAATGAGATATCACGTTCATTAATTAATACATTATTAAAATAGTTTAATGTATGTATATTACTATAATAATTCGACTGTATCTTTAGCCACGTGACTCAGTTGATATAGCCTCGTGTTTGTGTATATGCGCGACCTGGAATGTATATGTTGCTATATACATGTTGTTGTTGTTGTAGTGTGACTCGTCGTCCTTCTTGTCCCCAATGTTTCAGTATATTCTAAAATTGTACGATTATATGTATATTTATGTTCTTTCTCTATATCGTCTATAATTCTGATCTCTACTAAAAGTAACAAACAGACATAATCTGTCCACCAAATAAAAACTACACTATACTCTCTTCACTATCTCAGTTTTAGATTCTTTTTTCTTACCTTTTCAGTGACGTTTAGAAATTGAAACTAAACTTATTTTCAAAGCATTAGAAGATGGTTATGACATATAACATAATAGGCTCTATTTGTATCAATGAGTAAAAGTAAATTAAAAAGAAGTTATCATCAATACAAGTTTTATGTTCTATATATGTTAATAATAAATAATAACCTCTATAAATTATGTGTGTCGTTTAAATTGACAATTAACAGTGTTTTCGTTATTTAGGCATAATACTTTCTTAGTTCTAATAAAGAAAGTACTTTTTATTCCTAAATAATAAAAATACTGTACTTCTATTTAAAGGACAACTTGTTCATTATATTGGTTACATGGTTACATCATCCTATTTCAGATATCGTTTTCTTTAAATAAAGTTCATTTAGACCTAAACAATTAATTTTGTTCAGTACTGCATTTACAAACTTAAAACAGAGTTGAGACACGAGTTACTCGGAAATCGCTAGTAACACAAGTTTTAGCATTTGCTTATATACTTATTATTCCATTCAAATACTATTTATATTATCTAAATGATTCCGTAGGACAAGAGTATATATCCTGAATTTTTACTTGACAAACCTATGCAAATCTATGACGAGCCTATTACGGGACTGTTGACGATATATGCTGACAAGATAAAAAGCGAAAACATGTTTATAATTCATAAAACATTGTGGACATCAAAGTTGTTATTTAAAATATACTATAGTTACTTGCTCCCTGATAATGTCGCTTCAAATAATACCGACTGGAAAACTAAGCCTGAGGTAATATAGAGAAGAAATTAACCGAATGCATTTTTATTGTAAGTTTACAGAATGTTATGTTGATAGAAGACAGGGGTTATAACTGAAAGGTCACACCAAAAATAGACTGAAAGAACTAAATGTTATTTGTATTTCATTAATAGCTATCACAAGATTTATAAGTGTAGAGTGTACGACTTAAAGCAGACAAATGATTGTAAAAACTGCACAATTCTGAAGAGTTTGGGGAATTGCTAGTTGTAACTGTTAATTAGACTTTATTAACACATTCAAATAGCATTACAGTTCTGTAATCTATATATGTCTTAATTCCATTGTGAATTGCTATTAAATGATTAGTCTACTAAAACAAGTTCGCATTGCGAGACATACCCCTTGGCCTGCAGCAAATGATACGCTTCCTGCATGTGCATGGTTGCAAGCTTTGAGGTATGTATTATCAAAATATGCTTCAAAGCCTTGACATTTGTGATGTTTTCATTTGTACACTCGCTTATGACTTGCGTATTACCATCAGGTATATACTGCCAAATTTTCAGAACAATTCTTGCCTTATTGACAGAGAAATAGTCCATTTAGTCAGTGTTACATCAACAACAACAGCAAGATAATCGCCAAGAAGAGAGTGAGTAAGATCTAGACCCCGGGTAAAAAGACAATACTAATTTCGCTACACATTTTCAAGAAAGTCCCGCAAACCTATCTTGGAGAACATAAATTGTATAATTATATAAACAGGTGCTGAGAGGTAAGTGTTAAAATAAATAATACAATAATAAGCAAATTGTACATTCAATAATGATAAAGCTACAAAATCTTCAAGAAGTGTGACAAATTTTATACACTCATGTATCATGCATGGAAATGCCAGGCCGAGGAAGCAAATGGAAGGTAGTTTTTAAATATTTTAACTTGTTTTGTTTGCTTGTTAGTTTAGAGTGGGTCGCTGACATGAACTTTCTAGTGCTCACAGAGCCAAGGGGCATCAGGAAACCTATTTGTTGTGATGTCCTATTTTTTTGTGGCGAAAAGAGTGGTTTCCTCCACCCAATTGACTGGCACGCCATCATATAAGTGAAAAAATACCAGTGATCACGACGTTAAAAACAATCAATCAATCAATCATATAATTATGTTAGCTTAGAGTGCTTCAAACAAGTTTTGTTATCCTGTTCACAATACTAGTATACCGTTGTATGCCCAATTAACATTTTTCCGTTAAATAATCCCTCGGCAAAAATTGTACAGATATAACACAAATACTTTTCTACAACTTAATGGCTATACTCCCCCTCACATATAAAAGACTGGCCTCAGAGGGAGTGTAAGGAATGTATGGATACTACAAACCAATGTTGATCTTATAAATCCTAAAGGGAAGATTTATAGACAGCGAAAACAAATGAAAGCTTTCGTTTTAGTGTTAAGGTGAGGGCAACAAGCGAAGAAGGGATCAAAAGGCGCGTCATAAAGGCTTCAATCACAGCCTGTTATTGAGACAAACGGGATAGAAATTAAAAACAAATATTGGTCGAGTAGTGAGTTATGATTTTATCCATAAAGCTCTCGTTGTGATCAAGACAACAATCACAGTAACGGAGTATATCTGAGGTATTGGGGCGGGTGAGAAGGGCGCTTAAGAGGTGATAAGGCACGGCTAGCAGTCTTCGTTCCTCAGTCATGGGGCAGATAACGACAGGAGAGGGACGGCCTCAACTCAACCAGTCCGTTTCACAGCCAGCGGGCCAACTGTTTTCTTAAATACTTCATACCAACACGTACTGTTTGCTGAACACAATTGGCCATGTGTCAATCAAACAATCAGTAATTCAGGGGATTATCACTGAACTGTCAACTATTCACACAGCTCGCCGTCTCAAGTAGCTGTCAAGTAGTCAAATACTTTATCAAATTAATATCGTTCAGACCGGCAAAGAGTTTCACTACGTTATCACGTTATCAGGTATACCGACTTATATCCAAGTGTTAAGCCCTTTTTCTCCATAGCAGGGTGAGGTTTGATTGGTACATATGAAGAGCCCAGAGCTATGATCTATAGCTCAGTGAAAAAACTTGAAAGATATGTAAAGAATGTCCAGTCAGTGATAAAACGTATATTAAAGCATTTACACCATTATTTTATCTTGGAGTCAAAACCTGTGAACCAAACAACGTATTTTGTCAATATTTTGTTCGATCAATTCCTACATGTTTACGTATAGGCTTTACCCATGCGAGTAGAGTAACGAATATACACGTAAGACGATCGTGATGCAAGGCATGACGTCAATTCTTAATAACTTCACCTGGTATATTGATTGTATGACAGTCCGTTTGATCGTATAAAAATATACAGTCGCAAGTGATGTAAAAAAATATAGTGTACATGAAGTAAACAAAAATACAAAGAAGTCAAGATGCCCCCACATATCGCTGACCTGTGTCAAATGCATTTCAGTCAAATCACTTTGAAATCGAGTCAGCTGTTTTAAGTTTCCATTATATAGCCGTATCAGACAAAACTATAAATAATCATTACAAGGAATTTGGAAGATGGTGGCCGGTTGCTGACAATACGATTTTCTAACTATCCACAGTAAACCCTTAACCTGGAAGATAGCTGCTCACTCCCTCGCGCCCTTTTTTCGAACCAGGAACATTTCTACAAACTCATTTTGAAATCAAGCAGCGGCAGTTTCTGACAAGTATAGTTTCAACGTTTCCATTCCTCAGGAAATCTGCCCCACCCGCGGGCGTGTTTTAACGAAACATGCAAAATAACGCCAAAGAACATTTTATATCAGTGGCCTGATGGTAATTTAGTTCCCACCCATGGACAAAACAGCTGTATCAGGTTATCTATCACACCGCTTGGCGGCCATGTTTTTGTTAAGGTATAGCCAATTTGGTATACAGGGTCACCCAAGGAATATTTCTGCAAAATCATTTTGAAATCGTCACTCAAAGAACATTTCTACAAATAGTTATTAAAAATTAAGTTTTAAATGCTAGTAAAATTTCCAGTTTCCGTCATATACAGCAGCATATAATGAAGTCTAGAATAAAAAAGAGGGTAACGCTCGGATGGACATATTTTTGTTAAATTATTTGATGGTGCCCGACGTACAGTTTCCTAATAAAAGATTTCCAAAATGTCCACTCCATTAACCACATAAATATATAGCCATATTAGCAAATCTAGTTCGCAAACTTGTAGCCACTGCCGGCTTGCTTAAGGTGTTAAATTAAAAAGCTTCGCCTTCCAGTCTACGTTGAAAAGCTAGATACATGTAAGATGGCATGCACTTTAAATCATGGTTAAAAACTGTTCTTACGGTAATTGTAATGCTTTATTTTGTTACAGAGGATTGGACACAGTCAAGAGACTACCATAGGTGGTCTCCTCTATAGGACAATATAAACACATTTTTGTTTTGTGTTTGATAACTTAGCAATATTTAGTAGCTTCTTTAGGTAGCAATATTAAGTATAGAAGTGTATAAGTCACCCAAGGAACTTTTCTGCAAAATCATTTTGATATAGCAAAATGATGTTAAGGAATTTGGCACAGCATCACACAAGAAACATTTCTGTGTCATTTGTACACCATTTTACAAGGTTCCTTTTTAAGCGAATGGTCAACATTCAATGACACATGCTGGGAATGCAACGATCCGCCAACTCACCACACAACTAAAAACAAATGGTTGCCCTGTGGAACAATATCCAGAAATTTAGGCTACCGTATTAACACAGACGTTTTGGTTGATACTGGTATCGATGTTTTTGCAACTACAAAAAGGGAATTTATGTCTTTTCGTTAATGACTAACTAAATCGAATATTGTGTTTTAATGAAGAAGATCATATATAGTAGGTGTCAACCCCAGGAACATTTCTACAAATAATTATTTAAAAGTCATTTTTAAATCGGGAGTATAAGATTTTGACTTTGTGCTGAATAGTCCAGAATAAAAAGAGAGGATAGCGTCATAATAAGTTAATCTAGCCTGACCACTTGCAACCGGGGCAAATCTCTTGTGTGGAACTGAGAAGATCGGATTTATTAAGATTGGCCCACTTGTAGCAAATTGATTTCAAATAATTCGGTACAGCGTCATACATGAAACATTTCGGTTTATGTTTCGAGACAGATGCTAGGCCTATCGTTCGATCCTGGGTGGCACTGAAATGACTTCGTTGTTGCGTCACACTTTGATACAGACATACAATCATGGCGCCAGCCTGTATCACAGCGTGCCCAACAATGAAGTTGTAACAGTGCCACAACAGGTTGGAAGAACGCCATCGGCGTCCAAGCTAAAATCGAACAGGTATATTTGTCAACAATGAACGACACATGCTGGAAATCCAGCCATCCTATAAGCTTATCCACCAGCTAAAAACTAATCAAGGCTGAAATTATTTACCAAAATTGTGGTTCCTGGAATCTCAAATCAAGCTGATTTGATGTAAAAGTATGAAGTTTGAGGAATCACCATTAAAAAAAATAAAAAACAAATACAGTCCAAAACCTTGAAGAAGGGATAGAAAGTCACGGAGTCAATCCGGATAGCAATTACCTAAAGGAACATGCACCATAAACGAACAAGTTCAGTATATACAAATGATACAGGAGTTACTGGAATAACCTCCATATAGCGATTTAAGTCATGACCCATTAAACAATCTTAGTCGGAGTTATCCTAACTACCATGACGACCAGTACTGAAGGTATTTTGTTGTCATGAAAGTTATAAGGTCAAATTGGTCTAAGTTAGATTTTTTGAACAATACCCAGAACATAAAGCTACCGCAACAGACGTTTTGGGTTCGTATCGATGTTTTTGTAACCACAAAAAGAGAATATATACGGCCTATCTTTTAGTTAATGACTTACTGTAGCCAATGTATAAATTGAATCTTGTGTAGTTATGAAGAAAATAAATGAGTTTCCACTGCAGCTCACTATTTGTGCTTGTTTACTGGCGGCTCCTGGCGACATAGCTCCTGTCTTATACAATAAAGAGCCACATATCTTAACGTCATCGTGGCCTCATATCTTACTGACGTAAACTTATTCTGACATTCTGGCAAATTGCTTCACAGTAACATTGTCCTAACACAAAACTTAACCACGTCTAAAACAATAGTACTTGTAATCGTTTTGTTACTGTCATTTAGCTTTCTTTTCCCTGATATAACCTGCCACACTGACTGGATGGAAACTTCCCGATAAGCGTCTTATTTTTGCAACCTTTCCAACTTTCAGCATTATAAACCAGGCACCACTGAATAAGGTTTTATTTTGGATCATTTTAAAACACTTTTTGTTCCTGCAACAACCATCTCTTAATCTCCTATTTTAGTTTGTTTGTTGTTTGGGGCTTTTTGATGCTCATGGTTTGCTCATGTTGTGCCAAATGGTGAAAAAATCTGCCTTTGTACTACATGCACGGGCAACAGTGGTTGATTAATCGATAGATTGTTTTGTTTGGCATTTAACGCCTTGCCATTTCACTTATATGTCGGCTATGGGCAGCAAGAACAAACAACATACAAGACTCAGGGGCAACATGATCAGCCCTAGTTGCGAGAATCGTACCTCTAGGCTTTATCTTTTGAGATATTTTACCTTTATCCTTTAACAATAGCCCGAGAGCTATACGAGAAGGGTACAGCTTAAAAAGTGTCAATTGCTGTTTTGAAACACACAGCAGCGATTTTAGCTCGTATAACAACATTTAACGACCAATAAAGACAACTAAGTCACAGT